>AFIR01000799.1:0-185842 GCA_000223685.2 Zymoseptoria pseudotritici STIR04_4.3.1
TCCCCGAGGTCCGCTTCACCCAGACTTGGACTCTCGTCAACCCAGGTCCTACGCCGTGGCCCGCGGGTTGTAGCGTGCGCTACGTTGGTGGTGACAACATGCTGAACGTCGATAACGCTCATCCGGCGTCGGTCGCTGCCATTGCCGACGCCACGGAGAGCAACGTCGTGGGCCGTCCTGTCGCTACTGGCGAGCAGGTTAGCTTCACCGTCACTCTCAAGGCTCCGAGCCGTGAGGGTAAGAGCATCAGCTACTGGCGCCTGAAGGCGGCCGATGGTACTCCGTTCGGTCACCGCCTGTGGTGCGACATCGAGGTGCAGAAGCCCGAGGGGTCGGTCTCATCAGCTCCTGCTACTCCCGTGTCGGAGGCAATGCACAGTCTGCAAGGAATGCACTCTCGGTGTCTCATTCCCGCCCACCGCCTTGCCGATCACGCGAGAGAGATGTCCAGCCACGGTGGCAGACACCATCTGCCTCAGATACAGGCTCAGTTGGACGCTAAGAGGCAGGCTCAACAGCAGCAGGCCCAGATTAACGCTCAAGCTCAGCGCTTGGTCGCACAGCAAGAGCAGGTTAGGACATTGCAGGCAGAGGCTTTGGCGCGCCAGCTTCGCAACCAAAATGATGTTCACACGCTTCAGCAGCAGACGCAGGCGAACCAGCGTGCCCAGCAGGCCCAGCAGCAGACTCAGCAACAGGCTGAGATTGCAGACCGGCGAGAAGCTCAGCTGGCGCTCATGCAACGCATGCAGGCTCAGCGTCAAGCTCAGTTTCAGGCTCAGCAGCAGGCTCATCAGCAGGCTCAGCAGCAAGCTCAGCAGACGCATCAGGTGGCCCTCCAGCAGTACCAGTCCCGACTGACCCAGCCGTCCTTCCCGGCTCAATCGTATGGCAACGCTTCGATCCCTGGCGCCGCCGCTTCAGCCTCCGCTTCCGCCTCCAACGAGGGTTCCCAACTCGCCGCCCGCTTCGCCGCCATGCGGGAGCAGCAGAAGTCTCGCCGCGAGCAGATGATTGCCCAGATGAACGTTCAGCGCGAACACCTGCAGCAACAAGAAACCTCCCGCGCCAAAGCTGCAGTTGCGCGTGAGAACTATCAGCGTGCCACTGAGACCGAAGGCGACAAGGAACGCCGCGAAGCACTCAAGCTCCGTGTCGCCCACATCAAGGCCAACATCCTCAAGACCCGTGTGGAGCGTGAGCAGGCCGAGAAGGCCGAGAAGAAGGCTAAGGACAACGAGAAGGTGCAGAACATCCTTGCGCAGCTGGCGAATACCGAGGAGAAGATTGAGGAGAAGACCGATGAGAAGCTGTCTGACTCTCAGATGGTCTTCCCCAAGCTCGACAAGGAATCTCCTTCTTCCTCGACCTACGAGTCGGCCACCAGCTCCACTCTCAAGGCCAAGGCCAAGGCCGCGTACGTGGAGAATGAGAATGGCGAGGTCGAGACCACTGCCACTCCCGCTGCCTTGGCTCCGGTCGAACTTGCTTCCCCATCCGTCGAGGCGGATGATGGCTTCGTCGATCTGGACGACGATGACCTCGAGGTCTTCTCTGCCGATGGTGACGACAGTGACGAGGAGGGTGATGGCTTCATGACGGATGAGGAGTACGACATCCTCGACGCGAGCGACACCGAGACGGTCGCTTCGGGATGGAGAGCTTAGAGGGTGATGGAGAATATTGAAGGCGGATGAGAGCAACGACGAGGATCGAGGGCGGCTCAAGACTGACACTTTACGACTTCAACGGAACTGGCAACGGTATGGGATTGGATGGTGCAATGCGGCGTTAGGATGGGTTCTACTCTCTACGCCTGAGTCTCCTTAGTAGCTCTTTTCTCTCGTAGGACCTGCAATTGCAATGGTATCCTGAAACTGTCGTGTCCTGTGAACAGCTGTGATGCAGCTGGGTGTCTGTCTTGTTGTATTGCCCTCTGCGTGCCGCAAGTACAATCTGCACCTACCATATATGCTAGCTATCTTCATCAAGGTGCACTCTCGTGTGCAGGCGTCCAAAGGCGGGCATGGGTCCGTCCTCTAAAGTGCTTCACTTCGCTGCGTCACTTTTGCTTTCTTTTCCAGAACACCGACTATCAGCAACCACACGGTCTTGCTCAGTCTCTGGGCCACTTTGACAACGAGTGAATATTGACTGAAATTCACGTCGGATCGGCTTCTGAAAGCTCGCGTGACAGTCGGAGTTGCCTGCAGTGGGGCTCTACCTTAGTCCATCTATCTACCGCCACTTACGATACACACTTCACCCCCGATCACGACCACGATCACGCAAGCGAACGGCACTCATTCTCGAGAGGATCATACTCCGACAACCTCCACTCCGCTCCACTCCGCTCCTCTCCTGATCGAAGCACCGGTCTTGACCAGCTTCCTCCATCACCTGCGACTCCGTCACTCATCCACCTTCTTCCACACCGCGTCGCGCCGTTTGCGCCCCACCAACCATCAGGATGCTGAAGATATGGAGCATGAAGCAGCAGCAGCAAAAGAATGAGGCAGCAGCAGGACAAACGAAGAAGAAGAAGGTGACAGCCGCTCAACTGCGAGTACAGAAGGGTAGGACATTACAGAGCATCACATCGTATCAGCAACCCTCGCTGACAAGGAAACCTCGCAGATCTCTCCGAACTCTCCCTCGGCAGCACCATGAAAACCCACTTCCCCAACCCTGACGACATCCTCAACTTCACCCTCACCTTGACTCCCGACGAAGGCCTCTACAAATCTGGAACCTTCACCTTCTCTTTCGTCATCTCGCAAAACTTCCCGCACGAACCGCCAAAAGTCAAATGCCGCGAGAAGATCTACCACCCCAACATTGACCTCGAAGGGAACGTGTGCCTCAACATCCTCCGCGAAGACTGGAAACCTGTGCTCAACCTGAACGCGGTGATCGTGGGACTGCAGTTCTTGTTCCTGGAGCCGAACGCGAGCGATCCGTTGAACAAAGACGCGGCGAACGATCTGATGAGCGATCGCGATCGGTTCAAGAGGAATGTGAGGAGCGCCATGGCGGGTGGGAGTGTCAAGGCGGAAAGCTTTGATCGGGTTATGAAGTAGGATCGTCATGATACCTGGGTCGTGGCTCGATGTGAGAGGGTGAAGAGGGCAAGGATGTTGAAGAGCGTCGGCGCAGTGGGAAGGCGTGCAGAACGGGCGGGTTCGCTATACATCAAGATGGGAATGAGCGTGGGATACGCGAGAACACGGAAACGAGATTCATGAGATACCAGATTGCTTTTTTGCCTTTGCTTTTTGCTTTGCTTTGCGGTCATTCTGCCAGCTTCCAATGACTGCGCGGCGTTCTATTTCGAGGACCAACTGGCGTCACCACGAGAGCACGATTCGAACTCGCAACTAGTGGCGTGAGATAGATTCGTCGCGCGTACATAGATACAGGTACGCGAAGGCGAGCGCACATGCATGCATGTGCAAGTGTAGGCACCAAGCCTCTCTTTACAATGGCCTACCTCCGTGGCTCCGCTCAAACCGCACCACGCAACTCGGACTTCAGTGGCTTGGTTGGTATGGTGTAAGCTCGAAGGACGAAAGCATTATCTAAGGACGAAAGCATTATCATTGCTTTCATTCCTCTCATACAGATCCTTCTCGAAATACATTTCCTTTCTCTGGCATAGAATGCACAGTCTAAGACCACGGAGTCAGACACATGCGGTGCAATTTGAGCGGGATCACGGAGGTACTCGTCATGTCATACGGTTCGTGCATTGAAATGGAAGTGATGCTGCAGTAATCGCTGTTTGATTCATTACTGTTCATTACTGTACTCCTCAACGGAGTCGCTGCTTCTTACATCACTTGAGCTAGCTGTTGCCCGTTGTGTGTAGCATTACCACTAATCCGCCACCTGCTGGCGTCTACTGTGGACTCCTCCTTCTTTCCAGTCCATCTGATCGCTTCGTGTTCTCGTGTTTCCACTTCGATCGATCGTATCCGTCCGACTTTCTTGGTCGGAATCGTGCCATCAATGCTCCCATGAAACAAAGAACGCCTCGCTAAAAACACTCCCTCACGCTGCTCCTCAGCTTTGCAACTCTTAATGACCTGCTCGACCTCTACCCAAAGTCCCAGTTCCCGTCTCACCATCATTCAATTCGAACGAGAACGCCCTCCTCAGCGTCTTTTCTCTCTCAACTTCGACCACCTCTTCTGGCCTGACAACCTCGGCCAATTTACTGCCCTTCCTCACTTGTCTCCCTTCCCCTCCAACTTCAGTCTCAACTCCATTATACACCTTCTCCCTCCAAGCCAACGCCTCCTTCTCACTCAAACTGCGTCCATCCTTCTCCCTTACAACCGGCATATCGCCCGGCATCTCATGAATCTGTGCATCCCGGCCATCCGCTTCGCTGATCTCTGAAATCGGGCTGAACAGTGTCATTGTGCCGGTGTGGCTGCTATGTGTGCCTTCACCGGCCGAAGGCGTGGTGGGTGTTACGGGTCCGCCGAGGGCGCCGGAGAGGTGGAACGCTGGACTTGATGGACCGGAGGATACATAGCCACCACCTATGCCTGGACCGCCGCCTTCGAGTTCGGCTTTGGGAGGGAAGGCGTCGCTGTAGGTCGTTGTCTGCTGGTGAGGAGTCTTTTCACTGTCCGTGTCGGAGAGGTGATGGTGCCGCGTTGAGGCGCTGCGTTTGTGGCGGCGAAGGATGAAGATTGTGATTGCAGCGATGATGGCGATGACGGCGATGGCTGCGATGGCGATGCCGGCTTTGGCGCCGGTGGTGAGATTGGAATTGCGGGACGAGGTATTGGATGTAGAAGTGGGATTGCCGTTGTAGTCGCGAGATGGTAGCATGGCGACGAGGCTTTGTTTCGCGGATGAGTCCCAGGAGACTTGAGAGACGTTGAATGTAGCGGACTCCCAATTGACGGAGAGGTAGGCTTCTTGGAGCAAAGTGCGGCCTAGGGTGTATTGAGTCGCATTCTGAGCTCGTTGAAGAGGAAAGTAGCGAGTGTCGTTTGCAAGGCCTTTGTATGGTGGTTTAGCGGTGAGGTCAAATGCAGCATATGGAAGGCTGATTTGAGTAGTCTGTCCACCCGTGAGCTCCTGGCCGAGGCTGAATGTGACAGTCGCATCGCGGTCGAGGAGGGATTGATGTAAGGTGTCGTTGACGAGGTAGAGGTTCGTGACATTGTCGTAGACGAGGCCGAACTCGGACTCAAAGAGCCTGCAGGATTCTTCTGGAAGCCATATGTGAGGGATCGTGCTGTCGACGTAGGCGTAGATTGGTTCGGGAAGGAGTTCTGTGGCCACCGGGGAAGAAGAGACATCAGATGGTGTACTGACAGATTGAATGGCAACGACAATGTCTCGATCGTTGTCCACTCCCAACGCCCATTCGAGTTCGTTCTCGACAAACTTCGACGCATCGTATCCTCCTAGTGTGAGAGAGGCCAGCACTCCAGTCGAGCGATATTGAGCACCCGCTGTGTATCCAAAGGAGACACTCGGAATCAGCTTCTCCTCCTTCAGCAACGCCATATACGACGGACTCTGGGTATTGAAGTCGGTGAAGTTTGTCGCCTTTGAATTGACACCAAACATGCCCAAGTAAAAGTCCTCCACCGCGAATGTGCCCACAGTAGTATTCTTCAATGTTGGTCCTCCCTCGCCCTGCCCTCCCAATCCCACTGCATCGTATCCGTAGATCGCATTGCCCGTGTATCCCAGATTCCTCTCAATCCACAGATCATAGATGCCAATCCGATCGAAGCTCGTTGAAGCGTTCGAATCAAAAGTCCAACCTCTGGACTCCGTGCATGCGGTCTGTGATGCTGCTGCTTGACAGCCTTGTGGTAGAACAACCCATGTTTGATATCCTGCTGTTGAAACCAATGTCCGTACGTTTTGTGCTGGGTTGCCCACGCGGAGAGTGAACGTCGACCACGCGCCATCTATGCCATCCCAGTTCTGGTCCGGGTTGATCGATATGGGTGCGAGGATTGTGTTGTTATCTTCCTCGCGGGTATCGAGTCTCTCGGCGGTCGCACGGCTCGCTGCAAAGGCAAGGACAAGCAACGCGGTTGGCAGTTGCAGTAGACGGCGAAGGAGAGTGCGCTCCATGGCTCTTTACCAGAGCGAGTCAGACTCGGACAAGGGTGGCTCGATCACGGCAAAAGTTCGATGCGACAGGCCAGGACGACGAGACGCCTGTGTCGGAGATCTGTCGTGAGTATTGTCATGGAAGAGGTAGCATTGTTGCGGGGAAACGAACGAACGAGTGACGACGAGGACGACAGCAACGACAGATGGGCAACGGGCACCCAACGACTCCTCGCGATCCTCCCGTTCAAGCCACCGGCGATAGAATATACAAGACGCAGGATTGATTTTGACGACATGGGTGGGATGCCTGATGATCCCTGCGGGGAGGAGAGTTCCTCAGAGTCAGCCGTTGATCGACATGATCAGAATCACTGGAATCCTCCCAAGACGGCCACGTCCGTCTTTGCTTTCCTCCATCTGGTCGTTCTCCGAGGGAGATAATGGATTACGATGTGATGTGACGAGTGCGACTGGAAAGTCTCCTCGCATGCTCGGTAAGTACCTCTTCTTGCCGTGTTTCACCACCGCGTAGCACACAAGGCACTCGGCGAAGGATTCTCGCTAAGAAGATGGCGGACTGGGCATCCCATTGCTGACTGCATTCGCAGATGCGAGAGAAGAAGAGCGAAGATGGGACGACAACGACCACGAGGGAGGATAAGCTCTCCAAAGGAACTTCAGGTAGAACTATCTCTCGTTCCCGCTGCAGACCATCCGATGGCAAACATCAACGCGCGTACCCTCCATGATACGATACATCAATGATCAGAATGCTTTGATCCTTTCGCCGCCAGCCGAAGCCCGAGCTGCGAACGGATCATGGCACGACTCGGCCAAGACTCAATAGACGCGACAACTCGGCACATCACAACAACTTCTCATCCACTCTTGGATCGAGATCCTCGTCCGTCAATTCATCTCCCTTGTCCAACATCAGGAACGCAATCGACGGTATTTGTTGGCATTGCGACGTCCATCAGGAGACTGCGGGTGTAAGATGTTCGACTGTGAGATGTTCGGGTGAGCATTGCGACAACAGCTCCTGCAGGCCAACATACGTACACCTACCCTCTTCAGCAGTCTCCTCTTCCAAGCGAGTCTCATATGCAGTGACCCACGCCATGTCCGGCGAGCATTGCTACGGTTGCATCATGATCTGGGTGAATAAAGGCAAGAGAGGCTTCTCTTCAATACCCAGGAACCCCCGCCGACCCGCCAACACACCGCACCACTACTGCCGTGTCACCGACTCGTGACCAACCTCGAGAATCCATTTTCGCGCGCCACGGCGCATCGTCGGTCATTGACTGTCCGGCACTGCATTGAAAAGCTGCAAGTCAGCATATCGGACGATGCTGTCTCATGGCAGCCAATCCCGCAAGGGTGAACGTACGAACCGATGCCTTGATTTCTCTGGGAGACGCGGAATGTCGTTTGCGCTGCGTCTATTTTTCGCCCGTCCCGAAGGATCTCGACTTGCAGTCTGCGAATGCGGTACGACACGGACACGCCGTTCGATTGTGCGATGATGGTCTCGTTGCTTGTGCTGCCCTCACCACGCTCGTGTGTACACGACTCACACACACACATGCGGGATCCAGAAATATAGGCGAGATTCATGCACACGCCCTTGCTAGCCTGGTGCCCTTTCCCTGGAACGTTGCTGCGCGGACCTCGTCCAAGGTAACGTGCCTTTCCTATGATCTCCCACTGTTCAGTGTTCAGACAACATTTCGTCAAGTCAGTACCGTTCATCGGCCATAGGAATCTTCAGCGTTTCATCCGAACTCGCCGCACAGGCGTGCTACCCTCCATCCTTTTCTTCGCACACTGATACAGCAGTCGTTCCATTCCCGATCGTCCCAGAGATATGCTCTACGAAAGCGACTGTTCTCAAAATCCACCGACCGGAAGCCGTTGCCTGCTCAGCATCTGGCACGCTCACTTTCATCTATGCTGTGACACATCACCTGCTTACTGGCCGAACCACCGCCGCCTGGCACTGCAATGTCATGCCAGCAACCCTTTACATTGTGCATTGATCTGGATTGATCCTATGCTACTCACACATTCACTTGATTTATCCTTTGAGCAGACTTCTGAGCTAGCTTGCGTCTAGTCCTCATGCCGAAGCTGGCGTACATAGCGCTAGCCTTTGTTGGCTGCGCTGCGTCAGTGGAGATACGAAGAGGACCATATGAGGTCCGGCACTTGGAAAGGAGGAATGATACCGGCGTGTATCGGACGGCACGTTCGACAGTCTCAAATGCGTCCTCGGCGTCGAGATTGAGCGATGTCCTGGAACAACCATCACTGTCTGCAACAAGAACTGCAACGAGCAGCGCCGATAGCCAGGACGAGACTCATTCCTCATCCTCATCATCACGGCCAGTACGGACCACAGAAGCAGGTGCAATACCCGCAGTCAACACCACCGTCTCATCAGGGTCATCGTCGGCCTCGACGTTGCGCTCAGCTGCAGCCGCAGAAGACACACTATTTTCTAATGCGTCAATCACGAAGAATGCCATGCAGGATATTCCACTCGATGAATCAGCATCGATATCAGCGACGGGACTCACCCCAAATCTCGCAAATGGCACAACCGGATACAACTCATCAAGAGTATCGCCATCGATACCCTGGGCAACTGCAGAGGCTGTCCCTTCATCAAACTACACATATATCTCATCTGGATCCCGACCTTATGCGACCGGAACTTCTGATCCGTTCACCAACATATCGAACGGAACCAGAATCTCCTCGGGCTACCATCCTCAAGTCACTGCCACCTACCGACCTACGGGATATGTAGGACCTCGACCGAACCAGACCTGTGGTGGAGCTACCGTCAACATCGTTGGAGCTTCTCTCGACTGGTGGTATACCGAGACCTACACCCAAGTCGATTCAACGTTCGTCGTGCAACTCGACGACAAGAACTCATCGACAGCATGGACTCTGCTGCCAGCCACTTCAACCTTCGATGTGACTACCGCTGTAGCCAACCCGACATGTCTTTCTTCCACTGGTCTCAATCCTAGTGTCAACGAAACCGAAGTCCTGTATTCCTGCGTTGATACTCCAACTCCCACCGCTGTGGCCACGACTACACTCGAACAGACAGCATACAAGGATATTGATGTCACTACGTCGCGAGGAGAAATTCCTGATGTCGTGACCACTCCAACACCAGCTGCTATAACGGTCGCCGACAATTCTGCCACTTACTCGGCCGGCACTCCGTTCGTTCACTTCTCACATTATGAAGTCGTGAGCAAGCGGCCATTCCGCTATGGCTACGGTCGAGTGGGGTGCGCCGAGACAACGAGATTCCATACATTGTCTACTGCAGGGAGTTTCGAGTACACTGGCGGCGATGTTGACGGGTCATATGCCGCCGTTGCTGGCGACTTGCACCAGATGGTACTCGGCGATCTCGGCGAGCACACGGCAACCGCCGGTTCATTCGTAGCGGAGCCAACGGTCGTCGTGGTTGTCGAGAAGATCGTGGCCGCCGCGAGGATGTTCAAAGCCATGCTTCAACCATCTCAGGCAGTGCTCGAGCTGCCATCGGCGACTCTGCCACCTGATATGTCTGAAGTCCCAATCACACCAACAGAAGCGGGCACGACCTGGGCGCCGGTCGCGCCTCACATCGAGCGAACGGCGAGCGAGCTGGTGGTGCCGACTCTCAAGCCGACCATAGCAACGACGACAAAAGTCAACAGTCCATTTGTTGCGCATGTTGAAGGTCACGATATCACCCTCGCCATTCCAGTTGATCGTGCCACGCCTCAAGCAGTCGTGACGGCAATCTTCAATGGTGCGACTGTCACTGCTACTGCTGTTAAGAATGGTGGAGGAGATTTTGGAGGCATCGTCTCTGCCGTGGCGGAGGTAGCTCGACCGGACAACGCCTTGGAGGTTCTTAGCAATGCTCAGCTTGCGTACTCGAAGCCGAACAGGATTGCTCAAGCGATTGCTTCCGCGATGGGCGACACGAGCGGTAACAAACCAACTAGACCGCAACAGGCTCCCATCTTGACCATTGGAAATTCGATTTTTACTGCGTCCGCAGCTGGCGGTGGTGGGAAAGCAGTAATCATTGGTGGACAGACTCTGTCTGCAGGAGGACCTCCAATTACTGTTGGAGGTACACCAGTCTCACTCGCCCCAGAAGCAACAGAAGTGGTTGTTGGAACTTTGGCCTTCAAGATCGACACTACTCCCAACCCAGGCATGGTCGCCAACATACCACTCATCACTGTCGGATCAAGGACCATCACGGCCAATGCAGCCACGCAATTCAGACTGGCCGGAACTATCCTCACACCAGGAGGTACCGCAGTCGTTTCCGGCACAACAGTCATTCTAGGATCCCATGCAAACCGAGTTGTGATCAATGGGCAGACATCCTCCCTCTCTCCTCCAGCAATAACTCCAGCGCCTCTCATCACCCTGGACGGAACAATTTACCAGGCCAACATCGGCACAACTTATGACATTTCCTCTCACTTTCTCACTCCAGGCGGCGCTGTCACCATCTCTGGAACCACCATCTTCCTCCCTCTGACCGGTTCGGTCCTTTTCGTCAATGGCCTCGCCCAACCCACAGCCCTCGGCGGATTGCAACCAAATACCCTCCCAACCATCACCGCTCCTCCAGCGCTCATACTGAATGGCAACGCCTACATGCCCAACGGCGCCGCAGCCTATCTCGTCTCCTCGCAGACCCTCACGCCGGGCGGCCGCATCACCTATACCAATGCCATCGGCGGAATCGAAACCATTTCCCTCGACGCATCTCTGCATACGCTTCTCCACATCTCCGACTCACAAACCCGCACATCCCTCCTTTCACCTATCGGCGCAGCACCCAATGGTGCACCTGTCCTCACTATTCACGGCCAAACTTACACAGCGCAAGCTTACTCTCCTGGTATGGGCGCCACGTATATCATCGCCGGCCAGACTCTCACAGCAGGCGGTACAATCCTGCACACCCTACCCTCAGGCGAGACGGAAACAATCTCCCTCCTGGAACCCGGCACTGCCATCGCCATTACAGGCTCAGAAGGCCATGTGACCACCTCTACCATCCCGGACGCCTACGCCGTGCTGCCCACTTCCCCACCACTGCTCACTCTTGGAGATGAAATATTCGCGGCGATCAACCCCGGCGCAACGTACATCATTGGTGGACACACTCTCGTCCCAGCGGGAAACGAGGAGACAGTGACGGTAGACGGACGAACATACCATGTCAGTCTGGCGGCTCAAGCGACTGCTTGGGAAGTGAGTGAAATTGGAGCTGCAGGTGGGACAAGGACGGAGGCGTTGTTTCCGGCGAGGATGACGGGGAGTACATTTGTGAACTCTGCGGAGGCGACGCAGGGGTTGGCTGTCGAGACTGGTGCTGCCGGCAAAATTGGCGGTGGCGGTGGGAATGGAGGAGTGGCTGGTGATGGAGATGAGAACATAGGAAGCGGCTTGGAGGTGAAGAGATGGGTTGCGAGCGGTGTCGTTGTCGGGACGACCTTTTTTCTTGCGGTTTGGCTGTGATTAGCCTTGGCTCGAAACCTCTCCTTTGAAACAACCTCACGACATCAACGATATGACGAATATGGATTAGAATGCAAAAATGGTGGCGCTGCGGAGGGAATACCGAAACGGAACGACAGAGCTCAATCGGCAATCTGGGACGAACAGAACACAGGCGACACACAGCACGGGAGCGGAGAATCAGAGCGAAGGCCACTCAGAGGCTATGGCTCAGATATGGAACGATCGGACGATTGTACGAGATAATGTTGGATTAAGGAGGAGTTTAATGGTTTCGATACTCCATCATGAGTCTTCGACTTTTCTATCTCTATCACTCAAAAATGACCAGATACCAGCGTTGCTCAGGAGACTGATATGCGGCTTCACCACATTTCCCACATCGTCTCACTCTTCCCTCTCACTGCTCTGTTCCCTTTCCTCTTTAGCCGCTCACTCCGCAACAGGAAACCCGATCCCTAACAACATCGCCGGCTCATCAATGCTATGATGTTGATAACTCAAAATCCCCACCCCACCCGGCTCCATCATCAAACTTAGTGGGAATTCCAATGGGTAGCCCAGCCACCGCTTTGCGAACGCTCGCGTGAGATGGCCGTGGGCGACGATGATGACATCCTTGGGTTCCGAGGAGGTCATGTGTTCGGCATGGAAGGTGCGAATCTTGGAGATGATGGCGTCGATACGGGACGTCACCTGAGCGGGTGACTCGCCGCCTTCACAGCCATCACGCCAGATGTCCCATGGCTTCTCCATGTCGAGATTTTTTGCCTTGCGTTTGGCGCGGATTTGGTCGGTTTTGATGCCTTCGTACTCACTAACGCAGGTTAGCTATTCTCTGCATCGTGACCACTTCATATCTGGGAGAAACTGAACGCACCCATAATCCCACTCTGCTAACCCTTCTTCGATCTCGTAACCCCCCGTCCTCCCGCTCAACAGCTCATACGTCTTGATCGCTCTCGTGCGAGGGGAGAGGTATACTGTTGCGACTTTCGCCGGATCGATGAGTTTTCCTGGACCGTAAGCCATCCGGCCTGTAGCTGTGACTTGTGCTTCGCCGTGGGAGGTTAATGGAATGTCGGTTTTTCCTGTGTATTGGCCGGATTTGCTCCATTCTGTTTCGCCGTGGCGGAGGATGAAGACACGAGGAGTCGAGGCGTCTTTATCGGGCATCGTTGCTGTTCTCTATGTCTCAGAGGGTGTTGTTACTCCTTGTCCTCCGAGTGAATTTGCGTGTATCTATCGGTTCAACGCCGGCTAATTTGGAGAGCATCATCCTTCGTCGAACATGTCAATGCATTAGATCATACATTCGATAGTATGTGGACAACTCTGCTAGAGTCCTGTCATCCATTCATTTTAAGGCAATGCCACCGGACTGGAGAGGAGATGTCGATGTAAGTGGCTAAATGGCACGCCCTTTCCTCTCTGCAACGACGCTCGGACCATGTACTTCACGAGACCAAACCCACCTCACTTCGACTCTCGACCCGACTTCCTTCGACATTCACTCCCGATTCCACTAGCAGGGGCATCGATCAAGCTAGCTAGCTGGCTGTGCATCGATTGAGAGCATCCTCTCCTTCGACTCTGTGACATCTTCTGAACCTCACCTGCGAAAGCAACAATTTCCATCCATTGGATCGTTGCCACCATTGTCCAGATCGAGGACTTTGAAACAAGAAACGGGACGTCTTCATCGAGACCACCAACATCATGGCGCTCAACTTCAACCCTCAAGAGGCGCTCGGGTACCTCCGCGATACTGTCTCATCCTTCCGGCCCGAGCAGATCATCGCCGACCTCCGCGCCCACCTTCGCAGTCCCATGAGCAATGTCAACCGCATCGCTCCAGCCGGCGTCGTCTCAATCTGCTTCTTCATCGCCATCTTCACTATCCTCCTCTATCGACATCTCGACTACACCTCGGACCAGAATCCGACCGACCGCTCCGGTGTGGTCCACAACCCAGATGCTCCTCCCATCCCGCCTCCCACCGAGATCATTTCCATGCGTATCTACCCCATCAAATCCTGCCGGGGCATTGAAATCGACAGTACCCGTCTCCGCAAGACCGGCCTCACCCTCGACCGGAACTGGATGTTCATCGGCCTCTCCGACCGCACCTTCCTCACCATCCGCGGCGATCCCTCCATGACGCTCATCGACACAGCCATCATCTCTCCTCCCTCCGGCGAGCAGCAACTCAAAGTCTCCATCCACGGTACTTCGGACTCCATCACCGTCCCCGCCTTCCCCACCAAAGCCTGGCTCGACAAGAACACCACCCTCTCCACCGTCTCAATCTGGGGCTCTGACACAGACGCCTACGAATACTCCGAATCCATCAACGCTATCTTCACCAAGTTCTTCAAGAAGCCCGTCGCTCTAGTCTACAAAGGTCCCACCGCCCGCAACGTCGCCGTCAACGGCCGCGAAGAACTCTACGGGAAGCCCGTTGCGCACAAATTCGCCGACGTCATGTCTCTACAAGTCGCATCGCAGGCTTCGATCGACGACCTCAACTCTCGTCTAGGACACAAAGCCGGGTCTCCAGATGCCCTGACGATCGAGCGATTCCGGCCAAACATCATCGTCGCCGGCCGCCCCGACCACCCATGGGAAGAAGACACCTGGAAACGCATCCGCATCACCACCTCTTTGCCAAAAGAAGAAGCCATCTACAAAATCGATTTGGATGTCGTGGCGCGGTGTGCTCGCTGCCAGGTGCCGAACGTGAATCCAGACACGGCGGAGAAGCACGCGCACGAACCCTGGGATCAACTGATGAAGTTCCGACGGGTGGATGAAGGCGGCGCGGCAAAGTGGAAGCCGTGTTTCGGCATGTTGTGTATTCCGAAGAGCGAAGGAAAAGTGGAGGTTGGCGCGAAGGTGGAGGTGTTGGAGACGACGGATAAGCATTTGTATGATAAGAGAGGGTTTGGGGAGCTGTAAGGGTCCGTCCGAGGGAGGGCAGGTTTTTCTGTCGGAAGCTTTCTGCGATTTTGATGAGATGTGCATATGTATGCTACTTGACTGTGATGAAATGAACGTTGCTTGTACATTTGCGTCTTCGCTTGTGGCTTCCTCTCTCATCATCACTATCCAACCAATCCCGGAAGATTAACGTTTGATCGACGTTCTCTCTAGCGTACCATGAGACAAGCTGACGAGTAGGCCATCACTCCAATCTCCACTCACGGATCTTCCAATCGCCATCCAACGACAAGAACGTCTCCGTCTCCTCGACGTACACAAAACTGGTGCTGAAGGAGTCCATCTCCACGCCAAAGGGTCGCTCAAACCTCCACTTGACATTCTTCTCTCGATCCCAAAGGAACCACGTTCCTTCGCTCAGCCTCACGGCCAACTTCTGCCCTCGTCGGCCCAGCCATTCAATCCGGATGAAATTCAAGAACATTGTCATGGTTCGACTGCCCGACTTCATCTTGACAATATCGTTGAACTCATTGCCCGTTCTGTCAGCAAAAGGTCGCCAGAGGAGGACGGACGCACTGTTCTCCAGCGCTATTTCGTCCGCGCTGGACGACCATGCTAGTGTGCGCACCCAGGCTGCAAGACCATCACGCTTCAGCTCAGAGATCTTCTCCCCGGTGTCGACCTCGTACACCCCGACATCGTCCGTTCCCGAAAGCAAGACATACTTTTCATCCGGTGAGAAAGCTCCTGCCCAGTTCTGTCTCTTCTCATGCCTCTCAATCTCGTGTCGACACTCCCCTGTCTCTGCATTCCAAATGCGATACGTTCCGTCCCAGGAAGCGGTGGCAATGGTGCGCGGATCGACAGGCGACCAAGACGCCCAGATGATGGTCTCGGTGTGGCCCATCAAACGGATCGAGACTCGACTGATATCGGCCAAAGGACGGACAACGACTTGCGGCAGTTCCTCCTTTGGTCGCATGCCTGATCGAGTACTCTCACCATGTTCGATCAGGAGGGGACGTCCGCTTTCTTTAACGTCTCCACGAATCCAAGCCTTATCCGATTGACGGCATCAATGTCGAGTTCGTGATGGTTCGCGAGGTCGTTTGCAATCGCTTCGATAGACTTGTCTGCGAGGCCTTCCACAGCCATGGGCATCTTCCTTCCGATTTGCTTCCCGTCCGAGTCGAGATGCCACATGATGATTGAGTCTCTCGCTTTGAAGTTCTCCTCGTCGCCGCCTTGAGACAGCAGTGCATATGCTCCTATCTCTGGGACAGGGGCGAATATGAGCTTGCCCACGTTGCCACTGTGGCCGACGAGCTCAGCGACCTGGTCCTTGGTCTCGTAGCTGTAAACTCGGATGGTCGCGTTCTGAGCAATGATCAGGAACTTGTTGTCCGGGCTGAGAGCCATCGTTGCACTGCGGTGCCGGAATCGTCCCTTCGGTGCTACGTCCTTCAGATCTATTACACTGATTTCTTCTCCCCATTTCTGAGCTCGACCGTGGGTGGCAGGGGCCCATTCTGCACTCTTGCCATCGATGGTAAATTCCCTCTCAACGTCTAGAACGTACTCTTTCAGAAAGCGACTCCGATTCATGGATTCTCCAGGCATGTTGCGCTTGACAAGATGTCAATCTTGCCTTCTTCAAGTCTATAGAACGGCGTGTATATCAGCTTGTCGGTCCTTCGAATGGGAGAGCAAGAGACGGTGTCTGCAAGTTAGTCAATATAGGTATCGACAGAACGAGCGCTCCGACGTACCAGAGTCTCTGAATCCTCCAGCTCTCGAGCTGCTGCCTGGCATCTTATGTAGGAGTCATGAACTCTATTGCTCAGGGTGCGGGAGCTGGTGGAGCTGTTGGAGCTGCAACGCATCCTTCGGGCATGATCTGCCCATCACGAGCGCACGCTTGCTCCACATTCAACACTTGTCTGCTACAATCCTGTACAAATGAGAATGTCGAAGAGAAGAAGCTGTCGTTCCATTCCGCGCATTCGCTACATTCAGCAAAAATTTCATCAACATGAGAAGCGAAGCAATTCATCGCCACATAAGAAACGGCTTCCAAACCGGACGATATCCCAATCCTTCGCAAATACCAAAGGTCCTTCCGAGCCGTCAAAAGAGCCCGCTTTCAAACCGTAACGCCAGCGTAAACTCGTGCCTCGTGTCGTTTCGAGACGAGCCTGCTCGCTGAAATCCTTTCCGTCATCCTTCTTTTACTCGAGATCTGCAAGCCTTCTTTCCGGCTTGTCTCGAGATCATATCACTCCCTCTCATTTCGTTGCGTGCGCATCACTGAAAGGACCGCCTCCCGCGGGCTTCGCTGCAGAGCCCTCTCCCTCACTCTCCGAACCACGTCCGGCCGTTTTATTGCTTTTAGTGCTCTCTTCGTAGACCGCGCTGAGACCGGATGGACCTCGAGAGGAGCGCTTTGGTCGATCCGGGTTGTTTCGTACCGATGAAGCCATCGTCGCGTATGGATTCGGTTTGTTTCCGGCGGGCGATGCGTTACTAGATTGTGTTTCTGATGCATCGAAGAAGGGACTTTCGGAGGGCTGAATGAGAGGTAGCAGCGGGGCTTGCATCGGCGCCGTGCCTAGGCTTTGCCGAGCGCGGGAGTGTTCCTCCTCCTCCTCGTCGTCATCGGTGGAAATCGAGACCAGTGGAGATGAAGTTGGGGGCACGAATTGCGATGAGGGAGCCGTGGACGCATCGCTTGCATTTCTGTTGGGAGTATTCTTCCCGGCCTTGGCTTTGCCGACAGTGATCTGCGTAGCTTTTGCACGCACGCTTTGCGCAGAGTTCGAATTTGCAGCATTTCCCTGTCCTGGCACCATGACTTTCACGCTGCTCGGTAGCGACGGAGCAGGCGAGTTGATGGACTCCGAGGGTGAGGTGGCAGATGACTTGACCGACACCATTCGCGGCGCCGCGCGCGTCACTGTCAGAGCAGGCATAGGCTCGGTTGTAGCATCATCTCGATAGACATCTGAGTGACCCGACATCATAGACGACCGAGCCAAAGATGGTGTGATTGATTGTCGAGTGTATTGTGTATCGCGGTTACCAGATCGTAGCGAAGAACTTCCAGAGTATGTACTGCCACGCAGATCGCCAGGTCGGAAGAACAATGCATCATTCTCTCCGCTGAGAGGACTTTTCGGTGGTGCATTCCTATAGGCTGCTGGGATCGGCGGAACTGGAGCAACGCTGTTGTGTCCGGACCCGTTGCGATTCGTGACTCCGGGAATGTACGCGATTTGAATGATGTTGCTCGCCCGACTGAGAATACTGTTCGCGATGGAGCCTCTTGTCCGTGTCGAAGCATTATCCGCGCGCATCGCCGTGAATCTGCGATCCGTTCCTTTCTGCTGATCGATCTCATCTTCCTCCCACTCCTCCGCTTCCAGCTCTTGTTGCTCCCTCCTCTTCTTGATCCAGAATCGCCAGAGGAAGAATACAGCCAGAGCCATGAAAGCCATTCCGCCTACTACGCCGCCTGCGATCGCTCCCACGTTGGTCTTGCTGGACGGAGGAGCCGGGACAGGGTTTGCGATGCAGGTCATGTATGAGCACTGCTCGCAGGTTGCGGGCACCAGCGAGCAGATCTGGCTCTTCGGACATGAAGGACATGTTGGCGTAGTGGTCGGACATTGTACGCATCGCTTGAAGATGTTGCGCGTGTCCATGTTCGCGGCTGCCGTGAGGTCGCCACCGTGGATGCAATCTCTTCTGCTATCTTGTAGTCCTGCTCAGGCTCTTCGCCTGCTCGTGCGCTCTCCTCGTTCGGATGCCGGGACGCCGCGTGGTCGCAATCCAGTCGAGTCTCGATCGTGAAGATGTCCGGAAGTGCTCTAAAGCGAGTGCAGTAGAAATCGTGGGAATGGTAAGCTGAATAACAAAACGAGCGACTAGATACAGTTGGACATGGTGAATCGTGAAGAAGGGAGAGGCGCGGAGTTGAAGATGCGGAGAGAGTGGCATGGGGTGGGCGTCGTGGTGTTGAGCTGGACAGGGTCGGTCCTCACTGATTGGTTCAACACGAGGCGTCGAGACCTCTTTGACGGCAGCGCCCGTCGCCCGCGCTTTTGTTCAAGGAGATGAGGTGGAATCTCCGACGACAATTTCGAAACAATTTCAACAAAGCTGTCCCTACAACAATCGCAAGGTAATGGCGGTGCGCTGCATGCAAGACAAGATCCAGCCTTCAGCGGAAGAGCTCGGCTTTCGCCCTTGAACGATGAATGGGTGACCCGGTATAATTTCTGGAGGCCAGGATAAGGTAGCTTGAAGGTGTGCTCACGACGGCTAGTACATTTGAACTTCGACCAGAGCTCGACCAACGCCTCCATCCATGCCTTGCACGCCATGATTTTCAATCTCGGATGCAACCGCTCCCTTCTCTCGACACGCTTCCTTCAACCCGTCGACCGAACCGCCAACTCCGAAGTATATCCTCTTCGCACCCAGCATGGCTTTCGACATCTGTACTCGCTTGAGAAGCAGTACCAGCAGGTCTACAAATGAATCCGTCGAGGCAGGACTGTAGATCGTCTCGGCTGCTAAAAGTACGAAGCCCATGTCTGGTGCTGATGTAGGAATGAGGCCTGCTAGATCTGGCGACCACGCTCCTGAGATGAAATTGAGGTTGATTCTCTTGCTGATCAGATCCTCTGTGAAGCGTTGTAGAAGGTCTGCTGTAAGCTCTAGGTCGCCATTGCTCGTTCCGTCGGTGTCGGAGTGTGGAAAATCGGTTCCGGGCGTACTCGCGGCCCATGTCAGGAGCACATTGGGCAGAGTCACAAGTCGTAGGACTTCCTCGTTGTAGTCAGCCAGCGTGAAAGTCAGCCCTGGGGCTTCGTTCAGTAGTGCATGTCTGAACAAGGTGAGAGTAGGTAGAGCAGTTCCGCAGCCCAGCTGGAGTTTTGTCAGCCTTGTACAGCTGCTTGTCCGAGAGGATACTGACTTCGACGATTTGGTCGCATCGTGTAAGCTCATCGATATCTTTCCGAGGGCCTCGGTCGAGCAAAAGGCTCGCAAGATCAAGAGAGCATTCCCACGTCTTGAAGCCCCCCTCATAGACGCCTGCTCGAATGTCCGAATTTTCGATTTGGTCAATCACGTTGTCATTGTCAGTCGACACGTCTTGGAGCAATTGAACTCGGACATCGAACAGCTCCCGGCGGGGGAGGTATATGACTTTGCCCAGAGGAGATTCAACGCGCACGGTGCTGTAGCTCAATCGCTCGGGCAACGTCAACAGCTAGATTTGTGCAAGTTGGCTGTCAGCAAGACGAAGAGAACGATCACCGGAGCATGCAGCATTGGCAGCTGCCCATTAATGTATTGCCGTATCTTATGTGCAGACAAAGAGACACTGCAGAAAATTTGGCGTACCTACCAGATCCTCCAGCTTGTGCGATTTGGCTGCTACTTCTGCAGGGGCGGCAACGACAGGCGCTGGTTGCTGACTTGTGGGCACGGCATCTTCATCATCACTTGCACCATCACTGGCGAACCCGAACGAGAATGCCATGTGGTGATGGAAGAGTTGTCGCGGTTGATGTCTTCAAACTCTTGTGTAGACCGGTTGAACTTCGGCGTCTGAGGGTCCAACCACGCTAGCAGCAGACGTGAACAACGACCCCTCGGACATGAACCTCTGATGGAGGACCTCAAACCTGTCCACGGCTATGTGCCTGCACACGATGCACAATCCGGACATCGGACTCGAGCATACCTTAGCCCCTTTTCGCCCGGATCCGGTGTAATCAGCTCGTTTACAAGCCGGACTTAGGCCAAACACCAGTACTCCACCACGCGGAAGGAATGTTGCATATGCGAGAGTGCTGCTTACCCACCTTCGCGTTGCATGGTTCTAGGCAGACGTCTACCCTCATGCTATAAGGACCGCAACGATTGTAGGTTGCCATCTCATGAATCTTTCAAACTTCCCAAAACGTCAGGAACCACCATCGAAAATGTCATTCGCACCTCAGACTCCATATCAACCTTACGCCGATGTCCACAAGGAGCCGAAAGGGCCAGGAGATTCTCGTCCAACGGCTGTCCAAATCATCAAGGATTGCAATGCCGTCGGCACTCTCAAGGGCAAGACTGCCCTGATCACTGGCACATCTTCCGGCATTGGTGTCGAAACCGCGAGAGCGCTTTACGAGACCGGTGTCACGCTCTTTCTCACAGCCCGTGACATGCCCAAGCTTGAGACAGTCATCGAAGATATCGTCTCCAAGTCTTCTGCCAAAGACATTCCTCGACCACAAGCCATTGAGACCCATCTGGACTCCTTGGAAAGCGTTCGCCAAGGCGCCGAAGAGTTCAAGAAGCGGGCCAACGGGCAGCTCAATCTGTTGATCTGTAATGCGGGCGTGATGGCCAGTCCCTATTCCAAGACCAAAGACGGGCTCGAGCTCCAAATTGGCACGAGTGAGTCTTCTGCATCTGTAATCATCGACAAGAGCACATCGTCTGACCTCACTCCCAGACCACTTCGCCCACTTCCTCCTCTTCCAACTCGTCAAGCCACTTCTTCTCCAATCCGCCGCTGAGTCCGGCATCTCCAGCCGAGTCATGACCGTCTCTTCTATCGGTCACCAATTCGGCCACGGCAACTTCGACGACATCCACTACAAGAACGGCTACGACAAGTGGACTGCCTATGGTCAATCGAAAATGGCCAACATCTACATGGCCATCTCCATTGAGCAGCACTACGGCTCCCGAAACCTGCACGGCTTGAGTGTCCACCCTGGCGGCATCATGACGGAGCTCGGTCGACACTTGGACGACTCGGATTGGAAGACTATTGGAGTCGACAAGGTCGGCCACATATTCAAGACTCCGGAGCAAGGCGCCGCCACTACGGTATGGGCCGCTGTGTCGCCACATTTTGAAGGCAGAAATGGAGGCCGGTACCTGGGGGACGTCGGTGAAGAGGGAGCCGTGGAGGCGCCAGCGGTTCTTGGCAGCATCGAGGGTGCTACATCCATGTCGGGATATAGCAAGAATGCCTACGACGACGAGGCCGCCGAGAAGTTGTGGAAGTTGAGCTACGACATCCTCGGTCTGCCGGCGGAAGACTAGGAGAGCATGTGCTGAATGCGTGGAAAATGTGGATGGCTGTGGATGGCAATTCTGGTCGTTCATTTCGTGCAGACGTGATGGGTATCATTCGCTTGAGAACACCCAACGCCCGCATAATCGATGCTCGCTGAGCTCGTGCTATCTACTGTCGTCTGGCCAATGTATCTGGTAAATCCATCAATCCAAGTGCAAGTCCAAAAATCATTCCGTCTTGCCTCCCTCATCCCAACAAACCCAAATAATTGAACAGATCCATGGCCTCTTCGGCACAGTCATCACTCATAGCTCCTTGCCACCAAGCGACTTCTTTTCGTTCGCTTCCGCCTTTCCAACGATCCTAGCATAGTTCTCCGCCTCCAACTTCCTCGAGCTGTCCCTTTGGTTCTCCAATCGCTCGATGCCACGGTTGATGTTCTCAATATGCACATCCAACGGCACCTTGGCCGTACCCACGGTCTCGGGCATCGCGACCCGTTCCCTCAGATCTTCCAAACTCGCCTGGATCTCCTGAAGCTTGAGCAGTGTGGCCGTCACATGTCCCCAAGCCTGTCTCCGGTATGCGCTGACATTTTTCAGGAGCTCCAACTGCTGGTTGATCTTCGACACGGAAGATCGGTTGCCACCTAGCTTGGTCCAGAGAGTCGCAAATAGCTCGTCTTTGTTCATTTCAGTCTTGATCCCATCGCGCGTTGCGATGCCTGCTATGACATCGAGACGTCCGTCGAGGTTCTCAAGGATGTCGCGTAGCGCGTAGGCTTCCGCGATGAGGTTGAGAATTTGCTCTTCCACGGCGCTGGTGTGGCGGAGATACTGATCGAGGAGAACGTCGCGCGAGAGGCTGACCGGTTGGAATGGAGAGAAGATGTTGAGGTTCTTGCCCATCCACTTCGAGATCGCGCCGCGGGACGCTTCAGTTTCCGAGACGCCGTCGATGACGCTGAGAGTCCAGCGATTTGTGGAGAGAATGTGGTCGACAGCTCGTCCGATGCGGGAGTTGAAGCGGCTGAGATCTTGCGATGCTTGACGTGCGGTGTCGATGAAGCCTCCGAACTCGAATACCAGCTCGTTCTTAGATGGGAGACTCGAGTACTCTACCACATGCTTCAGGTCTCGTATGCTGGCCTCACTGCGCTTCATGTCCAGCGGGAGGTTTGCGCCAATTGATGTGCTGGCCAGAACATCCTGGAAAGCATCCTGCGCCTGCACGAGCTTGTCGAACTCTGCCGTGCCATGGACTTCTCCCGCACTTTTTGAAGGACAAAACGATAGATGCGATGTAAACGGTAGGCGACAGACCGGCGACAAGGCATTGTTAATGCTGTTGGTGAGGAACCCGGTGCCGAACACGAGCACGGCAGCCAACACATAAATCAGTAGTGCCCAACCAAGCATAGGTTTGATCTGATGTAGAGCATATCCCACAACATCCGTGAAGTATCTCAGCAGCGGCCGTACGACGCGCCGCCAGATCAACGCCGGGTATTGTGAACCAGTCACCTCCTCGTCGTCGCTGTCGTAGTCCGCATCATGCTGCGCTTTCAACCTCGATCCGTTCATCCTGCCAGCATCACTTGTCATGCTTCGATCCGACATCCTCATCCTCGGGGTTGTGGTCCGCTGCTTCTTTCTGATTTCTCCAGCGTCGCTCGTTAAGCTGCGTTGATTGAGGCGGAAATGTGGCGTGTTGGCACGTTGTGTCGTTGAGAGGCGAGTTCGAGGTGCGGCATCGGGAGAGGAAGGCATGACCAGTTCTGGCTCTACTGAGGATCGTAATGACCGGCGGCGCGGTGCTTCGACATGGTCGTCTCGTCTTGCACTTCGCGCTTGGTACTCGCTGCCTAACTCATCGCGCTCTTCGTCTTCGCCGTAGATGTTGTCGTCCGGTCTTGAATTTGCGCTGTTGCCAACATCCTCCCAAGAGTCTGCGATCTCCTCCCTGGCGCGGCGTGTTCGTGCCATATCGTGCACGGGTTTGTGAGGTAGCGGCGTCGTAGGATGCCGAATGTAAGGCTCGGTCAGAGGAGTCGTATGTCGAAGAAAGGGAGGACGAAGGAAAAGTCACGAGTCCTGCGAGGTATCCCAGCCACGCGCGCATCCAAGTTACCAACACGCTCCTTCTGCAAGACACCCATTCGAGATCTGGCGCCGCGGCGCGTGGTCCCGACATTCACTTGACCTCTCCAGTGACGCAGCCCTGCAGCAAAGGGTCCGGTGACGTCTTGGCAGGGCCAAACCTTGTGCTCCAACCTCCCTCACGTCTTCTGCAGTGAGGAAATCCGTCTCAACTTACGTGCCGGAGGTCGATAGGTATGGTGTTGAGACCGAAGCACCCAACTCGATCTCCGATAACCCTATCATGCTGTCATTCCGATGCATCCGCACAACACGGCGACGTTCATGCAGGTGGAGCAACGGGTTGAGACCGGACAAAGACATGCAAGCCACTTCGAGCTACGCTCAACCCTCCCGACGTCAGGGGCCGAGTATATTCGTACTTCTCACTCGAAGCTCAAATTGCAGTGCTCCAAGAAACCGCGCAGTCACATCTGGACATTGAACGAGGCCACTTGTCGCGTTCAAATGATAGGTTCATAGCGACTGACTATCAATATACTGGGTATCCAAACAATGCACTCCGCACAACCCCTCTCGTCGCCTCGTGAACAAATGCCGCTGAATCGCAAAGTAGCCACGCGGAGGGAGGAGAACGCTTCAAACCGCCTCAATATCCTGCAAAGGCACGTACGCCCCTCGATCCCCTTCTTCATCTCGATTCTTTCCCAGAATCACGTCGCGCAAGTCCCGGACTCTTGACGTAAAGCTCATCTTCCTCAAGCTCGACAATTCAGGTTCGAGATCGGAGTCGAGCATCCAGTTTGGCCGTTTCCAAATCTTCAACAGCAGTGAGCTGACGACGACTGTGACACTCGAGCAAGCCATCGCGGCACCAGCTGCGAGGGGAGGCAGGGTAATGCCCCACGGTAGCAAGAAGCCCATCGCGATCGGTAAGCCAACGGCATTGTAGATGCACGAAAGCAGGAGATTGAGCTTGATGCGTCGGAATATGGTCTTGCTCAAATGCAGCGAGGCCGGAATATCCAACAGCTGATTCGGCTTCATGAGCACAACGTCCGCGGCGTCCATGGCGACGTCGGTACCGCTGGCAAGGGAAATGCCAATATTGGCGGTGGCCAGCGCTGGAGAGTCGTTGATGCCGTCTCCGACCATGGCGACGATCTGTCCTTGTCGTTGAAAGTCTGTGACGATGGCCTTCTTGCCTTCAGGGAGGACGCCAGAGAAGACGTTCTCGGGCGAGATGCCAACCAGAGCTGCGACGTGGTGCGCTGCGGCGGCTTGGTCACCGGTGACTAGTGATGTGCCGATGTTCATGCGGTGTAAGGCGGAGATGGCGGCTCTAGCGGATGCTTTGAGAGTATCGGAAAGACCGACTGAGCCAGCATACTCGCCGTCGATCGCAACGTAGATTGTAGTGACTCCAGCAGATTGCGCCTTTGATGAGGACGCTGCGGCGGACATTGAGAGCCTTCTTGTAGCGTCCTCATCGTACTCATCCTCCGCTGTCGCCGGAACTTTGATTCCGCTCTTTCGTAGGAATAGAGCATTCCCAACGAGCACGTTGTACCGTTTCCGCTCGAAGGGCGCGCTCGGCTCGATCGTTGCCGAGATGCCCTTCCCGACAGTCGCCTTGAAGTCACCCATATTGCCCTCGATCTGCTCATCAGCACTCAGCTTGAGCTTCTCTTTCGCGCCCAGAAAGATAGCCTTCGCGATGGGATGCTCGCTGCTAGTCTCGGCGAGACCGAGAAGAGTCCACCAGAGTCTGACATTCTGCTGTGTAGCACTCCACTTGCCATTCTGCTCCGACTCAGCAACGCTCATCTTACCCATGGTCAGTGTGCCAGTCTTGTCCAGCACAACATGTGTGATCTTTGTAGCAGTCTCCAAGGCCGCACCGCCCTTGACGAGAATTCCTTGCTCAGCGCCGACTCCAGTACCGACCATGACTGCGGTCGGAGTGGCCAGACCAAGCGCACACGGGCATGCAAAGACGATCACAGCAATACATAGCTTGACGCAGACCATGATCCTCCCACCACTGTTGTCTTTCAAGAATATCTTGGGAGGATGAGGAAGAATGTGACTCAATACCATCCAGCCAACGAAAGTGGTCAGTCCAAGAGTGATGATAATGGGAACGAAGTAGCCTGCAACCATGTCGGCCGTCCGTTGAATCGGCGCGCGAGTGGTCTGAGCTTCTTGGACGAGTCGAACAATCTGGCTGAGTTGAGTGTCCCGGCCAGCTCTTGTGACCTTGAAGTCAAGACGACCAGCGTTATTGACAGTGCCAGCCATGAGTGTAGAGCCCGGCTTCTTGTAGAGAGGCATCGCCTCACCAGTGACCATGCTTTCGTTGACATACGATTCGCCGCGAGTGACAATGCCATCCGCAGGGATCTTATCGCCTGGTTTGAGCACGACGATATCGCCCACCTCGATGAGTTCTGTTGGTATTGTTCGCTCTTCCACTGCCGATCCGTTGTTGTCCATGGCGTCATCCGAAGGCTTCTCCGGTTCAGCGTTGGCGTCCCAGTTCTCTGCTGCTTTTGCGGCTGCTATTGGATCGGAGTAGATCGTGGCCATCGGAGGAGCGAGACTCATGAGCCGGGAAAGAGCCTTGGAGGTCTGCCCTTTGGCGCGGTTCTCTAGGAATCGTCCCAGTGTGATGAATGTGATCAACATTGTGCTCGTGTCGAATGTCGTAGCAGGCTTGGAGTGGGGTGGTGTCAATATCGAAACAAGCATAGCTGCGCAGCTGAAGAAGAATGCGGCCGATGTGCCCAACACAACAAGAACATCCATCGTCGGCGACCAGTGCTTCAGCGACCGAAACGCAGAAACATAGAACCTCTTGCCGATGCCGAATTGCACTGGAATCGTCAAGACCAGGCATAGCACATCGCCCAGCCATAGACCTGGAATGATTGGCAGCTTTATCCTGCCAACATCGAGTATCGGAATGAACATCGGAAAGACCATGCTGAGGAGGAAGACAGGGATGGCAAAAGTGAGCGAAACCCTAAAGGCTCGTCTCCACTCCTGTATCTCCTTGGTCTTCGCTAGTGACTCCAGCTGAGCATTGTTGTCGTCCGACTCGGCCACGAGAGCGTTGTATCCAGCATTCTCAATTGCTTCAACAATTGCTCGTAGTCCAATCTTGGCGGGTGTATGTGTTAGCGATGCGCGGCCAGTCGAAAAGCTGACGCTAGTAGAGGCGATTCCCGGGATCCCATTGAGTAGAGCTTGAAGCTCGGCTGCGGACTCGGGGCTCTGCAGACCGTAAATCTTGAGTTGTATCGTGGAGTTTGCACTTGAAGTCTGCACACCCTCCTCTACACTGGTGATGACGGTAGCGTCGAAGCCTCTGTCCTCGATGGTCTCAACAATCTTCGCAACGCTCAAGATTTCCGGATCGTGCAATATGACAGCACGCTCGGCCAAGAGACTGATGTTGAAGTGAACGAGGCCAGGAGTATCCGCGAATCCACTATCGACCGCAGACGTGCAGGCTCCGCAGGTCATGCCCTCTATTGATACCGTAGTGGTCAACAGTCGCTTGCTTGTCTCCTTCCTCCTCTCCTTTGATTTTGCAACAATTGGTTCGGCGATCTTCGTCTCCAGGATCTCGGCATCAAACCCTGTGTCCTCGATCGTCTCTGCCAGCTTCTCCGCGTTGATGATGCTCGCATCATGCTCAATCACCGCTCGTTCCGAGAGTAAAGATATGCTGAAGCTCTTGACACCGGGTATGTTTTTGAAAGCTCCCTCAACTGCAGATGTGCACGCACCGCAGGTCATACCACCAACGTGCAGAGTGGTTGTAGAAATACCACTGCCGAGTACGCTGGAGCCGGTATCCTCCAACAGCATATCCTCTTCCGAAGCATCGGACGGACTTTCTGGTCGATCCGAACTGATCACTTGGGCGTCAAACCCTCGATCGTCAATCATCTCGCGGATTTGTTCTGCCTTGATCGTCTCCGCATCGTGGGTAACGACCGCGCGCTCCATGACCAAGCTGACCGATACGCTTCCTACTCCGGCGATTCCTTCAAATGCCGATTCCACCGAACTTGTGCATGCGCCGCATGTCATGCCTTCTACTCGTAGGGTTGTGGTCGTCATGTGGGCGCCGGAGGCCACCCTCGATACCGACATCGTGGAGGATTGGAGTGGGCGCTTTCGGGGCTTGTTGTCGCCGGCAGCACCGCAGAATCGACCTCACCGCATCGAAGGCCAGGATATATATAGCGGGGTCGGTAATGTGATCGGTGGGTCCTTGGAATCTCGGATTCCGTGTGAATGCGTACAGCGTGCTACAGATAGCGATAGAAGTGCTCCGGCTGACGTGGTGGACAAAGGAAGAGGCGTCGTCAATAGGATTCCGAGGAAGTGCGGTGAATGGGGCGACGTCCAGATATCGATACAGCGCACATTTGCGATCTGTTCATGGATGGTTCATGGATCAAGGTCGATGGCCAGCGAGGATACTAGACCAGGGCATGTTCAAGGTTGGCCCCACGCATCTCCTCAGTCAAGCACGTGTCACGCCAGTCTCTCGTGATGGCCAAGGGCTGGCGTCAAGTCTCGGCGTTTGCTCAATCGGATGCAGGGTTCAGAACCACCTTCCCGAAACAAAGCCGCTATCTTCTTGGGTTGCACGATTAGCCACGCTTTGGAAGATCGCATTTCTCTTGGCCGCTCTTGGGCCGTTGATCCAGACACTCAGCAAACCCTCCGCCTCAAGACTCGAGTCTCTAGATTTCATGTCCATTGCATTATTCAGCTCTGTTGCTGGACGTCGTATTCATATTCGGCCAATCGGAGGAATCAAAGCGGCGAGAACGCTCGGCGGCCCGCAAAGCTTAGCCTCAGTCCAATAGACTTTCGAAATTTCGATTCCTCCTTCCATAATATTCTCCATCAGACTTCACCTCGCATACCTTAGAGCTCCAAAAACAGCCCCATGCCATCAATCGCAATGGCCACTTGCCATCTCCTCGCTCTTCGTGTCTACGTCAGGCACGTGAAGCAGGCGGGAGGCGGCCAGACCGACTACAGTGAGTACTGCATCCACACCATCCTCCCATCCACGAAACCCAACACCCTCTTTGTTATGATGAAGAAACATAGCTGGCACCAGTCCGAGAAAGACTTGTACTCATTTGATGCGGATAAGCTTTGCAACGAGGAAACCCCTCTTGTCCTGATCTTCAACCTCTCTCCTCATCGAGCACTTCGCATGGCTACATTGAAAGAGCCACAAGCTGACAGTTCTCAAGTTTAGTTTTGCCGTGAGCGTCAGCGATTTGCACACCACCGTTCGAAATGCGAGTGCTTTGGAGCACTGATGTCTTACAGAGCGTTCGGTACTGTCACGAGCACGTGCAGGACTGTAGAGCCTTGCAGTCAAGGGAAGTAGCATAGTCTTTCGTACATACAACAATAACCATGTTCATTTCTGGCAATCATGCAAAAGAACATTTCATTACTGTCGTCTACTCGTTCCTTGCCTTCGACCCGCCTGGGGCCATCTTTTCCTCAACGACGCATCACTCTTTCCTGAACTGCATCAACAGGGGATAAAACTTATCCCACGCTTCATGCATATCCTCCTCATTCTTTGCTTTCAACAGCACCACTTTCCCCGAGTGGAACACCAGGAACGTCACCTGCGGATCCACCATCCGGAACGCCGCACCCGGAAACAGCTCGGGCTCATAATTATGACTTCCAGGAGTGAGCATCAAGCCCTCCAAATGAATCGTCATCCTCGTGTCGACATTTGCCACCATATTCTGCACGGTAAAGTCCTCGAACCGCGGCTGATATCCGAGTTTCTGCAACATGCGCGCGAATTTCCGGCCGGCCAGTCGTGCGTCGTCCACGGACTTGGTCCCCACGATTTGCATCTTGCCGCTGCGAAAGATTAGCGCTGTGGACCTTGGCTCGCGCTGTCGGACGACTACGGCGGGAAATCGTTTGGGTCTGTAGCTGGCGTTTCGGACGCTCAGCGCAATGTGCTTGAGGTCGAGACGGCAGTTGAGATTTACGCCGGCGACGACGTTGTGGACTTGAGGGCGCATGGTGATGGGAACCCTGTCGGACGCTGGGGAGCGGCGGGTGATGGAAGCCATGACTTCTTCTGTGGTAGGAAGACAGCCAGTCGAAGCTGTGAGTGGAATTGCAGAGTGGACACAGAGAAGGAATGAAATGGGAAGATACTGCTCGTGAGGTGTCTGGCCGGCAGACGTGGTATGCGATACTCTCCGGGAGTGGATGTTGGACGTGGAAGGCAGGAATTGGAAGGAAATCGAACACGAGAGGAAGTAAGAACGGAAAGAAAGAAAGCAACAAGCACGGAAAATGATCAGAGCGAACACGGAGAGCAACTACATACGAATCTTGACGATCAGCCACGATCCGTTCGAACAATGGAGTCCTCTCGAGCAAGGGTATACTTAGCACCAGGCTTTGTGCAAAGAACATTGTTCATGATCCGGCATTGTGCTCTGCTCTATGCTTTGTTGCAGAGCGCATGATGCTGACCTCGAAGCGACCTGATAGGTGCTCGACTCTCAGCCGCTAGCTAATGTCCGGATCGTGGATAGAATGTGGCAGGACAGCTCTGGTTCAGGCATCAAGATCCGACTCGGTCCCGTCCGTAAGGCATTCAACGTTGCCCAAGGATTGGAAGATTGACCTCCCTCGGTCCTCGTTCCGTCACTGAGCAATGAGTCGGTCCAGCTCTCCAGTCTGATACATATGAATAGCCGCCTTGGTCAAGCTCTTTGCACGAATGTAACTCCCCTTCCTCTCCTCCGCCTCGCCTTCCAAGAACTTCGCCACGATCTCCAAAGCTCGAAGAAGCATCTTGCTACCATTATGCTTGATCCGCAACTCCTCCGCCACTCGATCCGAACCACGCGCGACTTCGAAGATGTACCCGACCATGTACGGTAGCTGAGAATAGTCTTCATTGTAATTGGGTCCGAAGTAGCGCAGCATTTCGCCGTCCAGCTCGCGTCTGAGCGTGTTGAGAAGCGTGTAGGCTCTCTGATGGAGGCCAGAGTAGTCGAACAAGAGATGCATCTCCTCGCTGGCTACGCCTTCGCGAACGGCTTGCAAGATCTGTATGGTGGTGAAGTGTCGTTGAGTGGCAGTGTTGCGAGTGAACGCGAGAACGTCGAACGATGGATTTCTCGTACGCTCGGCTTTGGCGGCGACACAGAGCATGGCGATGATGTTTGAGACGGAGACAGCGAACGATTCGCCGTCGACGTAGCTGGCGCGGAAAATGTCCTTGACCGGGGAGGTCGTTTTGACTCCGCGCGGACCGGTCTTGCTTTCGGGTAGTTTGGCTGATTTTCCACGAGGTCGGTTGCGAGCGGATGCTGAGGCGCTCATGCCGAGACATAGAGCGAAGCGCTTCCAGTACTCTGATGGATTGGTCGGTGCGGCTCCGACGAAGATGCGGGTTGGCGAGTGTACCTTCACGAGTTATGATAGGGTGTGGTCAGCTGTGTTCATACTGTCATGCTCCGTGAATTCCAGACATACATAGTCGATATCTTGCCACGCGGTGTCCAGTCCAGCACTCTGCTTCGCAGCGTTGTAGAGATGGACTGGACACCGCGTCGCAAGATATGGACTATGTACTTCGCAAAGCCCCAAGCATTGCACAGGTCAATGCCAAACTCGTTCATCAGCAGATTGAGACCATGAGACCAGCAAGCACCGGGTTGATTCTTGAGCAAATGGAAGGGCTGAGAAATGATTCTCGAGTTGATTGCAGCGGCCGCAAGGGCCTGGCCGACTCTGTCTTGTAGACCCCATTCCTTCGCACTGGTGGACGAAGGTAGCGATTTTCGTGGTGCCGGCTTTGTACACGTTGTACGTATCCATGTACGACCCGGAAAGACATGATGGCTGCAGTCGATCAGGTAGAATCCGACTTTGGTTGTCGTGGAAGGTCAGAGGCAGGAAGGTTAGAGGTGGAAGAGCAGCAAACAATTTAGGTTGCACCACGCCAGGGGTGAAAACTCCAGCGTGGTTTCTGGTTTCTGTGCCAGAAAGGAAGGTCCCGCTCGCAATACCAAAGTCCTGACTTGCGAGGAATTGTCGAGCCAGCAGGATACTACATTATTTCCATTTCAACCCGTACCTATGCATCCGCTTCTCTATAGAAGCCTCACCGCGCGCCCAAGCCGACCTATTTCAAAACATGATTGATGCCCGCAAGAAGCCCGCCCATTAACCCAGAAAAATGCCCAACATGCTCGCTCGTCTCGCTCGAACGTTCTCTCCAGCTGCTCTCGGTTCGATTTCCATTCTTCGCCTCTGGCCTGCGTGCCTCGACTCGCTGTTGCTGCTGCTCGTATAACCAATTCATCTACATCAATGACGGCCCAATAGACCCAACACTCATCTCACTCTGTCAAATCCTACCTCCCGCCAACAACCATCGCTCTGCCCATCGTGATCGCCACGGAACCTCCTGCGAAGATCCTACAATTCGCCTCTGTCCTTTCCACGACGCCGGAAGAAGTCCATGACACGACGCGTGGCGCTCGAACTACCTCCGTGACCGTGGTCGTAGGCGTCGCCCATGCGGCGTTGGTGAGGTCTCAAGCTCTGGTCGCGACGTTGCGGGATCTGCTGCGGCTGCTGGCCGGCGTCGTACTGCTCCCAGTCACCATTTTCGGCCATGACGTACTGCTGGCCGTGGTTTGGTTCAGAGGCGGAGCCTGCATTTTGGACGGGAGTATAGAATCGCTCAGGAGGGTCCTGTTCGAGCATGTTATTGCCATAACCGTCGTCGCGGAATTGCTTGCGCTGCATAAGCGGTGGAGTGGCATTCATGGCGAGTCCGGACTGCGTTGGAGAGGGCGGCAGGGCTTTGTCGTAACGTAGGTTCGAAGGATTGCCGCGGCGATCTTCGTGGTACATGGTGTTGCTACCAGCCGGACTCGAAGATTCTCCGCGCCCAAAGGCCATACCTTTGCTGCCTGGTCGACTAGACCGAGATTGCTGTGATTGTTGCGATCGGGGAGGACGGTAACCGTCATCGCCAGAATCCGAGTTTTGGTCCTTCTTGCCGCCAAAATTGCTCATGCTCAAGCTGCCAGGCAGCCACGAAAAGCGTCTGGAGTTCCTCTTGCTTGATATGCTTGCTTCTCGCTCCTTCGATGCTTTACGGTTGAAGCCGAAGCTTGGTCGACGTCCGTCTGTAGATGGACGTGGTTGTTCGACGTCGGCATTCGGCATCGCGTTCTTCATGCTGACAGGCGGGTACCTGCGATCTCGCTTTTCATTTGCAGCCGCTGCACTTTCCTGCTGTGTTGAGCGTCTGGAACTGTTCCGGTTCATAACCTTGTCCGCGAGGCTACCCAACGTGCTGCTCCGCTTGTGCCCAGACGAGCTCTTCTGCTGCGATGGTGCGTCTGATCGTCCAGAGGCCTTGCGGCCAGTGCTGGGTCGCCCAGTGGCGTTCGTCGATGGCTCTACTTCGCCCGCGGCTGATCCGCCCGCGATCATATAGCCTGAGCCAGACTTTGGCTGAGAAATTTTGCCTTGGGCAGTCGTAGTGGTTGGTTGAGCAGCAGACGGTTGGCTGTACGAGTTTCCTCGTGATGGCAGCCGCGAAGGAACACCGAGCGCACCGCTCATACTGGTAGGACGTGCTGTGCTGCCTGCAGATGTTCCAAAACCGGTAGTTGCGTCTGACACAGCTCTTTGCTGCGTTCGACTCGTGGGTGGAAGCATGGACCCATCCTGCCTCGACGACGTAACCTCGACCGGTCCGTGTCCGTCTGCTCGTGCTCTTGTCCTCGATGCCGAGCCAGCGGATTGTGGCACCGCCTTGCGACCGCCAAGATCTTGAGAAGAGTCTCCGCGCGGGTTTGCAACATTCGGTGCCACATACTCCAGCTGTACTGTCCGTCTCTTCTGGTCGCGGGAAGTCTTGTTCCGCATGTCATTCGCTTCGTCACCACCGACTCCGGCCATGACAGCATGCTTCGCTGCAGACATGGAAGATCGGTCCGCAGGGCCTCTAGTCGTTGGCTCCCTGACCGAAGCGCTACGTCCGAGTAGTGGCTCACCGTCGTTACGCACAGAGACTGGATCCACATCACTCTTGACCCGACTTCCGATGAAACCCACAACATGTGTGTATTCGCTCAGCCAGCTGTGACGAGCGACCTCGAACAGGTCTGCTCTTCGTCGCGGATCCGGAACCAGTATTCTTCGTAGGAGGTCGCGAGCGTGTGGTGTGACGTATTCGGGAAAGGTCAATGGAGTGCTGACGATGTACTTGTACAGCAAATTGATATTGTCGCCTTCAGGATTCGCGGGATCGTCGTCGAAAGGTAGGTATCCTGCCAACATGGCGTACTGAGAATGATTAGCAAAAGTTGGGCAAGCGCACGCACTCTTCGTAGCTCACCAGAATGACACCGCAACTCCACACATCCACCTTCCGGCCAGTGTAGAGACCATCGCTCACGACCAGCTCAGGAGCCGCGTAACATGGGCTTCCGCACGATGTCTGCATGAGATCGCCTCTCCGGTGACCTCCATCTCTGCCATCTCTCCACGGTATCACCTTGTCCAGTCCTTGCGACTTGATATAGTTCTTGTCGCCTATCCGGTTCTCCGCCTCTTCACCTAGCTCATCCTCGGGGTTGAATGTGTTTGCAAATCCAAAGTCGGTGATTATTATGTGCTTGTTGCGGTCCAATAGCAGATTCTCCAGTTTCAAATCGCGGTGAACAATGCCCTTCTTATGTAAGTATCCAACACCAGAAACCAGTTGAGCAAAGAGTCTCCGCGCTGCAGGGTCTTTGAGGTAGCGGTGATTGAGAATGTAGTCGAACAATTCGCCTCCAGAGGCGTATTCCAGAATGATGCCCATATGTCGCTCCGTCTCCACAAACTCGTGTAGGCGGACAATGTTGGGATGTTGAAGCTCGCGTAAGATGTGGATTTCCCGGTAAATCTTAGGAAGGCGAGTCGTGTTTCCGGCGAGGCTTTCCTTCCGGATCAGCTTGATGGCAACCTGGACAGTGGAGTCCTTCTTCCACCCCATTTTGACTTTGCCGAACTCTCCCTCGCCAATTGTCTGACCCAGGATGTAGTCGCCGAACTTGACCTCTTTGCTCTTATGCGAATTTCCGTGCTTGAGATGTTCCTGACGGCTCCGCTGTACTGGTGCCGCGTCTGCAACATCCTGCATATTGTTGGTGGTTCCCATTGGCCGACCTTCGGCCTTGCGAGCTTCTGCCCGAGCCAAATCCTCCTGCGGATCATCAACTACGATACGGTTGATAACAGCACTGTTCTCCCGCGGTAGATCTGTGCCCATGGGAGGCTGGCCCACAGCCGTGGATGATCTGCTAGACGTAGGGGCATTGCGTGTACGCTGGCTCCGTCCACTGCCTGGCTGCTCTTCCCTCGATGGTTGTGTTGTCCGCCGACGATCGCTATCGCTCCCGCTCCCATACCCAGTCTGTGCATGCGATTGTGATTGCGGACGTGAACTGTATCCTCGTGAATCGTACGATGTTGGTGCGGGAATCGGCGACTGAGACTGATAGGACGTGGCGGCGCGGATGGGTAAGGACGTTGCCGGCTCAGGATAGAATTGGGCGTAGGTCGATGCGTTCATACCGGGCGAGTCTTGACCGCGCGGTGAGCCCATGGCTGCAGAGGAGTACTGTGACTGCTGCTGCTGGGGAGTGTTTGGGCCTGAAGTATTGCCTACAGGCCGCCGTGATGCGGATTGTGGAGATGACACGGTCGTAGGTGCGGCGCTGGCGTGAGCGGCGGAGGTGGGTGTGTAGTGTTCGCCGTATTGCTGGTGAGAGTGCGGGCTCTGGGGTTGAACGGCGGCCGACGACATGATGGGCAATTATCCACCACAAAGAGAAGGAAGAACGGCGGCGAAGTCGACGGGCGACAAAGGCAGGTCGAGAAGTAGTAGGGCAGGAGTATGCTCTGTTCTCAGGAGCAAGCGCGTCTTCCGGTCAGTGTGCCTGCACAGCGGCGCGGATGGAGGATTGCCGGCGACGTCCAAGGTTTCTCACGGTCGCACTCGAATGGCACGTCTCAAGATGCACGAGGCGTGGAGGACATGTGCCGAAGCCGTGGCTTCGCGGTGGACGTGGAGTCGAGAGGAAGTTCGCGTGTTCGGGGAGAAAGGCCTCGCGATCGGCGGAAGTGTTGCGAGGTGCAGAGTCGAACGGTTGACGCCAGCGCAAGCGGCAACGGCACCCAAGGAAAGCTGTCGACGCAGCAGGAATTCGCAGACGCTGAAGTGGAAGTGGACCCCCCGGAGCCTTGGACTATACAAATCAGTACGAGTGCCAGTGGCGCGCGAGCTGCTCGTCGCCCCGAGTACTGCAACAAGAGCAATTCAGGTAAGGTGGTGATTGATGAGGAAGCGCCGGCGGTGTAACGACGAGTGGAGCTGGCCGGGTCCGGAAAGTCGAAGAGGGATTGACCGCCTGCAACAAGCGATTGTACTGTAGCAGGACTGCACCGACAACAACGACGGCCACGACAACAAAGCAGCGACAAAGATGGAAGAGATGGAGGACATACAGCGGACGGACAGCAGCGGCGGGACTCGAGGCGGAGGCGGCGAACGAACGGGTATGATGGACGACGCGGGTGCCCTCTCTCCCAGTCTCTCTCTATTCTGGCTCGAGTTGCAATTAGCGTGGCTGGGATCTATCTGGTCACTGGTCGGTTGCTTCTCCCAGGCCTTGTCCTGCTAGTTCCGTCGTGCACGTTTTCGATCTCCATCAATAAAGATAATAATAATCACAGTATGGCACACATACAATCTCAATCTACACCGTCACACCTGCACCGCCCGAGCCTCACTGGCCGGCGGCCCCTTCAATGGGTCATGACATCAAAGTTGCGATCTGGATATGAATCGCGTTTGAAACGTGCCCTGTGGTTCGCTTGACAGCTTGTGAGGTGCTCAACGCGGCAGCCGTTCTTAAAACCCATGGCTGACACCTCGTCCTGATGCGCGGTGCTGCTTCACATTTTCATATCATTGAGGTACCTTACCTACCTTAGACCTACTCCACCACATTGTTATTGCACATACAGGCCACAACAGCCTCATAACAAACCGGCACATCTGCGGTATACACAACCATGGCGGGTAGTAGCTCATCGTTCGAATCGCGTCTTCCCAATCGCTTCCAGTGTCAACCCAATCAGGCACCCTTGGTAGCGAGATCTTCACATGGATAAATCTCCGTGAAGACGAGCTGGAAGCTGCAGCTGCACGCGAGGGTGATTGCCAGGTCGGATCTCACATTCACTCACAGTATGCATGGAGAGCAACGTGGTGGAATCAGCTTTGCAAACACACCGCATACCTCTTACAAGTTACCGCATCGATGTCTTCGTCGTCATCGTCTCCAGCAGAACCAAAGTCGCGACCGGCATCCCCCATCCTCCAAACACGCTTCAGTAGCGTATCGGCGAGCATATGACTCGCAGCGCCACGATCCGCCAGGTTCCAGTCTGAAACGAGCTCGGAATTTCTCCTTCCGGATGCCTGCAAAAGTCTGGAACACTGATGACAGCCGCTGAGAACGGTACAGTCTGTGATCTGGGATCTCATCATCCTGTCATCTCTCGGGCCAAGCACAAAGAGGACTCGAATGCTCCGCACCGCACGTCATCAGTTTGAACGGCACATCCCTCCATGCGGTGCTGCGGCGTGGCCATCACACTTGCACTTTTCTACGACTCGCGACCAATCTTGTGCATTTTACCTTCAATCTTGTGCGGTTTGACTTCAGGTTCGGGCGGCCGACGTGCAGCGGTTCGGTCATGTCAGCCCAAACGTGCCGTGCCGCCGTGGTGCTCGAGGCATGTTGATCGACAGCTCCTTCAAGTGGCCGAAGACCCTCACATGAGTGACATAGCATCGCTGTTTATTGCATCGACCTCATCTTTACCTCGGTCGCATCGCGACCAGGCATCTAAGATTCAAAACTTTCGGCGATCATGCAGGCACGGAAGAACACCGGGTTCCCGCACGCACGTAACGAACAGCACTGTTCGACGGGCACGGATAGAATAATGACGAGATGTGACAAGTCGCGGTATGGGATACCCTCACCCAAACCTCGTGTTTGAAAAGAACAGACAATGAAGGCTCGTGATGGCATGTCATTGTTTCGAGACCTGGACAGGAAGCTCCGTCTCCTTTCTCGCATCATGCCGCAGCCTGCTCGCATGGAATGATCATGGCCTTCAGAGTGGCATCTCCATGTGCGTGTGGATGCGTCATCTGGTCCAGCAGGCGGGCGTGCTCTAACAACACGCTCAAGTTGACGGTGACATTATGCCAAATTATTGAAGCCATTGATCCTAGAACGCAGTTGGACAAAAATACACTGATCCGACCAAACCCCAATGCAGCGGTACCATGTGTCTCTCAAACAGATGACATCTTGACGTCGAAAATTACCGGTCCAAGCACCGTCGAGAAGAAGCACCTCCCCATTCGTTCCCATTCAACAACATGTGAGATTCGTTGCCGACTCTCCCGCCCACGAACATTGCTCACACAGCTCTGATTATGCCGAGTCCTCACACGCCAGACCATTCCCACGCACAAACTGACAGGCGAGGAACTCGCGATCTCAGTCAGGTCCTCCCTTTTACGATCTCCTGCTTCGGGCTCGAGCCTGAACCTACGCGCGTCATCTCGTCTGCCGAATTATCCTTCCACTCGAGTTCTTCAACCCTGTTGAAGGTCAAAATAACAAGCAGCGATCAGTGCTGTGGCCCGAATGTGCTGTGTGGGATACAGTCGGAGAAGGGTCTGTTTACTGCTCCTCAATGCGCGAAGGTGTCCGCCGAGTCTTGAACAGCAGCGGTGTCATCGGCATTGCATCAGCACGGTTGCTCGAAGAAGAGCGTCCAGGTAAAAGCTCTCGAGTCGGACCGGGACCGACGGGCGATTGGCGACTGCAGCTACCAATGTCGTTCATGGAAGCTGACCCGGCTACGATCTCGTCGATTGTCTTGGAAGTCCAAATATCACGGCTTCGATTGGCGACGGAGGGACCATTCCCCTTGTTGATCCTCGGACCAGAGGATTTCTGCGGAGGAGCTCTTGCACTCGGCACTGTCTTGACGCTGTCCGCGTGACGACCTTCAGAGACGACTTTTGCCGAGTCGAAGAGCCGGCGCTGTCGTCGTCGATGACGCCTCCAGTAGAGCCCAGAAAGAACGAGAGTCGTGACGATGATCAGGGTCGAGAGGACAATTAGCGAAATGTACAGCGCTGGCGATTGCTGGTGGGCTGTCGATGCGGCGATTGTAGGCTCGAAGTTGGTCGGCGTGTTAACGACACTTGATTCTGTAGTCCGCGATGCCTTAGTTGACGTTCTGGTCTTGCTGGCAGAGGAGGTACTGGCAGTTCCACTAATCTGGGCGAAGCGATTGACTGACAACGGCGAAAGGGCAACCTGACTCGCTGGAAGCGGACTGCTGGATGGATCAAAAGTGACGCCGCTCCAGGTTGCGTCTGGCGGGTCTGAAGAGGCTGTGATGGTGCCGGTGAAGAGGACGGCGCGGTTCGCAATATCTGCCATCGAGACGAGGCTTCGTTCCGGTAGACTTGAAAATATTCCAAAGACGTCTAGTCTTTACGCAACTGATGCCGCGGGAACATTCACACCATGCTGGACGAGATGCAGGATAGAAGTCCGACTGGTGCGACTGTCTTCAACGGCGTCAACCCCATCATTGCCGCCGCCCTTGTATTGTACGCCTTCATGATGCTGGAGCAGTCTCACGTGTTTCAATGAGTCCTCGCAGGTGTAACGCAATTGCGTGCGACGAAGGTCGTACAGCAACGTCGGCAAAGATAAGAAGTGTAGACCAAGGACTTACAAGATGAGCAGGTGATCTAGATGCCCCGCGAAGGACCATTTGGAGACTTTCTCGCACAGAGTATCAGGCCACAAGGCAATCAAGGTGGAACGCGTTCGTGACACAGTGATGATATCTGCGGAACAATGCTTTTGCCATACCAGCGGAATTGCTGCGCTCTCAAGGACGATCCAGATTTGAGACTCGAGGCACCACACACGTATGGACCGATGAGTTCACGACTCCGTGAACATATCGCTGTCCTCAACGTTGGAAATTTGCTGCGCGGCCTCCAGACTCTGTGGTGAGTCGCCTGTTCTCCTGGTAGCACGCAGCTCCGTCATAATCAACGATGAGGTCGTAGATTGTGCTCGCGAATCTTCCAGCTTTCCCAAGTCTTGCTCCCACAAGCTACTTGCTCTCTCGATGCCATCCTCGAGCTGAGCCGTTGTCAACGCACGCATCGGAGTCGCCGGTCGCGCCAAACTGGAGATAAATGCTGTGTCCGAGAATGGATCGTCTAGTCCGGTGAAGTGCACAACAGATTCTTCCTCGCTGCTCGTGGAGACGGAGGAGCCGAGCTCAAACTGTTGCGAGTGCATCCTGTCGCGTGGCAGACTCGATTCCGATAACGATATTTCTGGCAGCTCTTCACACCGGATGACCTCCGTTGTCTGCTCGTCCGCATCCGGGAAGAACGGAGGTGGATCGTCTTGGTACGTCTGGAGTGAGTCACTGGGCGACTCACTCAAGTCATTGATAGCTGGTGCTCGCCTTGAGCGTTTGTAGCAGAAGACTGTGACTCCCAGCCCGAGGAGTGCGAGCAGCACAAGTAGAATGAGAAGCGTTATGATCGTATGGCTGCTGGTCACTGCACGGACACGCATGGTCGGTGCATCATGTATGAGTGGCATGCTCGAAGGTGGTTGTCTGAACGCCGAGAGTGTATGGTAAGAAGCTGTTGAGCACTGGGCTGGGAGGCTCGCGAGAACTCTGTGGTGTATGGTATGTGCCAGGCATCTTTCAGTCCGAGATCACAGCTCTCGAGTGCTCTCCACTGTGAACCGATGACCCCGTGCAGCGAGCACGCATGCAAAGGTAGCACAAACCATGCTGTCTCCGGCTCTCTGAAGCTGGCAAGCCAATCAGAACCACGGCATACGCAACTGCATCAACTCCATCCAGATACTGTGTGGCAAGAGCATAAGAGCATGCGAGATGGCTCAAAAGGCCATGGCAGCTTCTGCACCGTGTAGACATGTGAAGTGGGGTCGAGCGTGAACCTTGCGAAGTGAAGTGAAGAATGTGGCCAAGCGGTGATTAGACTAGCGTCGGAGATAACAGCTGGTGGTCCTCAGCTTGATGAAGCTACAAACATCACTCAGATACGTCGAACGACATAGACCGTCTCTCCAGAGCATCACCACAACACCGACATCATGGATCAATCCCGCGCCATCAACGCGCTCGCGCCCTTCGTTGCCCTCGCCAAATCCGCCAACTCGCCACGAGCCGCCGCCGACCTGATCACGCAGGCAACATCGGCTCCAAACACATATGTCTTCGCCGAGCTCCTGCAGCAACCCAACATCCAGTCACTCGCGGGGAACGAGCAGTACGGCGGCTTTCACACCTTGCTGCAGATCTTCTCCTGGGGCACTTGGACAGACTACAAGACCACACCAAATCTACCTCCACTCGCAGACAGTCAAGCACTCAAGCTCCGCTTGCTGTCCCTCCTCACGCTCGCCGCACGAAAGTCAGACACGCCGTCATCATCTTTTAGTCTCAGCTATCAATCCCTCTGCACTCACCTCGAACTCACGTCACCCGTAGAGCTCGAACAGCTGGTGACTACGGCTCTCTACAGCGATCTCATCAAAGGCACTCTAAATCCTTCTGATCAGACCATCAACATCACTTCGGTGGCACCGCTGAGAGACATTGCTCCTGGCAGTGTGCAGAACATGGTTGCTGAGCTAGCTGCTTGGAGCGGTCGGTGCGATTCGGTTCTCCAATCACTCGAGGCGGAGATCAAGAAGGTCAAGTCAGAGTCAGAGAGGCGAGCGAAGGCAGAGGCAAAAGCAGAGAAGCAGTACAAGGCTGTTGCGGATGCGTCGGAGAAGAACAATACCGGTTCGGGTATGGGTGGGAGTAAGACTGGCCACAACACTCGAGGCGCGAACAAGAGAGAGCAGACGATGGATGACGATGAGTGGGAGGATCCAATGGATGTTGATAGCGGACCAGTTGGCAAGAAGAAGAGCAGTGGGATGATGGGCAAGCTCAGGTCAGGTGGAGGGAGTCGATGAACAACGCGTACAGGACGAATCTAAAAGCGGGAGTTCGCCACAGCGACAGACGGAACAGACCTGCGGATGCGTGGCTCAGCCCGCGTTGGGAGAGCAGTCCTCTGTTGTTACGCATTGCGACAAGGAGCGCACTGTATGTGGTATGAGAGTATGAATTACGACAGAGCAGAACGATCAACAGAGGCTTACATTTGATACTCTGTTATGAAGCTCCACGGTTCCCGGAGTATGGAACTGTGCAACAGTCGTCGATCTGACCTCGACACTCGAACCTCGATGCGTTCTGGCAATGCCAGTCGGGCCCCCCGATGGCGTCTTACAGGGTTCGGACGACGAGGGCCTGTGCTCAGGCATGGCATGGCATAACATACTATTGCCTCACATAACCCCATCGATTCAATGCTTTTGTGCCACCATCTGACCTCCATAACTGACTCAATCATCTTTCGATATGCCACTCGCTCTGAAGCAACGATTTGCTTGTTATGCCGAGCCGTGGGAGGCTCTGCGATTCGCTGCATGGTGTTTGCCTCCCGTGGTCTGCCTGCACATCAGAAATACTGACGATCTCACGAACAGATTTTCTGGAAAGTCTGACCAAAGGTTTTCGGGGGGCGCTGGATCGCAGCTTTGCGACCTGGTATACGAAATTGGGTATATTTCTAGGCCTGAAAGGAAAGATACCTCCCGCTGAACTACCGGCAAGGTCCCCATTTCGCCCAGTATGAACAGCACAATACTCCCGTCCCACGGCTGGTGGGATTGGCCCAAGGCATCATCGTGGAGCTGGGACCAGGTACGGGTAGTCAACTTCCAAGATTCAACCTCGAGACCGCACAGCGAATCTACGGCGTTGAGCCGAATGCGGGCATGTTCGCCTCCTTGCTCGAACGAATCGATCAGTCTCCCGGATTGGAGGACGTATACGTTCCCATCCACGCCGTGATGGAGGATGAAGCGCTGCTCGCGGCGAATGGGATTCTCCAGGGAACTATAGATACGGTCGTTTGCATGCAAGTCTTGTGTTCTGTCTCGGATCCCGCCAGGGTCGTCGAGAGGATCCATTCGCTCCTGAAACCTGGTGGGCAGCTTTTGTTCTGGGAACATGAGGCGAGTTCGGATACCTGGACCCGGCTTGTGCAGCGTAAGACTTCCAGCTCCCTTGGATGCGATGGACAAAGGTTCTGATCATATTCAGAGCTGACACTGCCTAGACATCTGGAACGTTGTGTGGACTCCGCTCGTTGGTGGCTGCACTCTAGGTCGAGATATCGAGGCCGCCATCTTCGGCTCGGGACGATGGTCGGTCATCGAGCTTGTTCATGATACGAGTGGGCCGTACAGCTTGATGCCGAGGGTGTGGGGCCGTTTGATCAAGATCGCTGACTGAGATGATATATGGAGACAATCGAGGACGGGAGGAAAGCCTTGAATACCGGTCTCTAAGCACGGACTAGTTTCTTCTGGCAGACCACTTATTCGTGAGCATTGGATTGTATAGCAGTCCAAATGTTAGCGAACGGCAAACACAGGCCTCTGTCTGCTCCAAATTCCGCCCCGTGACGCGCAAGCAATGTCTGCCGGTATTGTACAGTTTTGTTGATGCCAGTAGCCGTCATCCTCATCCCGAGGTCACGAGGGCACCCGCGCGCTTCGCCTCCAACATCTGCGTCGAAGCATCGACACCAAAGAAGATCACATTGACAGTGATGTCGTCGCGGACGGTGCGACTGTAGGGCGCCTGGACACTCATGACACCGGCGAAGAGATCTCGTCTCTTACCGCCCAGCGCATTCTGTGCGACGTGTACTGCGCAGTTTTCGTCTTCCACCTAAACGTCAAAGGGTATCAGGGTTAGCGATGATCGAACAACACAGCGATACAGACTTGGACCTGCAACAGGCCGAGACAATCTCAGGCGCCGCAAGCCTTGCACCCTTCAGAAACTTACCACGAAGTGCTTTGGCTCGGCTTTCCACTTCAGGCACTTTTCATCTTCGTCGAACCACGTATCATCATCGGCCAGGTCGACGGCACTGGTAAAGGTTGGCGGCGTGCGCTTTGCATTGGGGGTGAATGGATCTAGCGAGATGTTAATTTCGGAAGTGCGCACATTGGTCTTCGGCGGCGCATACTAGCTGCGAGAGTCTCGCTCTGGTCGACATCGAGGAAGTCGGTCGGTTTAAACTTGTCTAGCCACATCTGCACTCGAAATAAGCTTCCGTACGATGTCGTCTGGTAAGCTCGGCGGCTTTCTGGTACTCACCTGTACGCAGGTCACTGCATCCTCTGAGGACATCTGATCCCATAGCCCGTCGCTGCCCATAATGAGGAAAGGAGCAGGATCGCTGCCTCTGCTTGCAACACTGCACGTCATCACTTCTGGCTCGGCAGTGAGATAGGGAGGTGTCTTGATGACTCCATTCGGTCGCGGCGCAGGGCCAAAGTACTTGTCGTGAGCTAGCTTTGTGAGTTCCTCTGTCCATTTCCATCTAGCATCTCCGAAAGCACGTGAAACGGCGAGTCCGTATATACGACCAGTCTTGGGGTCGACAGGATCCTCGCCAGGGTGTTCGCGTGTGACGCGGTCCACCTCATTTGAGTTGAAACCGGTCTGATCGACAGACATTGGTTCTGCGACGTATTTCTTGCTGATAGGATCCCACCTGCCCAGTACAGCCCGTGAATCACCGACATTGGCGACACGAACGACCTCGCGCACAGGATCGAAGATCGCTACCAATGCGCAAGAACCTGAGAACGCAGCGGCTCCAGCAGCGACGATCTGAGGCAAGGAACCTCCCGCCTGAATTTGGTTTCCAGCACCCTCCACGATCTCCTGGTCAACTTTGAGAAAAGCTGATTTGATCGTCTGGACCACGGTCTGCTCCACTGGCTTCGTCATGCACCGCGCTTTCCAAAGAGCCTCCCCGAGAATCAGAGGTAGATAGTCCTTGAGTAATTGCGCCGTACGAGATCCAGCATGTCCATCAAAGATACCCCATTCAGACCAGTCCTTCGCAGGATCCCCTAAAAAGGTGTATGTGCCGGAACCCATGGTATCTTCGCAGGGTAAATTTGACGGAGCTTGCGTAAAATGTGAGACTGCTTTAGGCGTGACCGAGTACCCAGACCCTCCTCGCAAGAAGCCCATGGCATCTTCGTGGCTCATGGGTGGGACACGGCGAGCGAGCCCCTCGTGAACACCAGCGATCATGGCCTCCTGAAGTAATTGGCCCTCATCGTCTTTAGCACCACTGATCTCCACAAGCTCGATAGGCCGCAGTTGCATTGCTTTTCCATATGCGGCAATTCCAAGGACAACACCTGCGGACATGATGGCTGCGCTTTTCGTTAATCTCCAAAGGATGCGCCTCGGTGGCTTCTGTGCTTGAGGCGGTGGTTGAAAGTAGGTTGTATGCGGGCCTGTCGGTTGCCCGTTGAAAGCTCGCCGGTTTGCCAGATGCGTCTGCCATGTCTGCCGCCGACATGTCCGCAACGGACGCGACCACATCTTGCTTGACGAAATTGCGAGTATGTTATTGCAGAATCTCTTTCTCGAGGTCCAGGCGCGTGAAGTTGGGCAGGGATGCCTCGCGCGTTTTTATCAGTACGATCGTACCCAAGTCTACGCGTACACTCATCCATTCACTCGAAAACACTAAGACCCTTGCTTCTGAGGTCTTTCTGTACGAGTCTTGCTGCACGAGGCATCTGAAAATTGTGGAGAGACTTATGCATTTCTTGACGCGTCTGTTCCAAAACAAGCTCGATGATAGACGGCGGCTCTTGATCATGCCCGCTTCATCCATATACTACAGACGATCACGGCTCATACGCGCTTAGTATCGTCGGCCACCACGACCGCCTCCCCTGCCGTACCCACCACCTCCACGATAACTGTCACCTCCTGCTCCGTAGCCACCACCCCGGTAGCTGTCACCTCCTCCATAGCCTCCCCCATTGTAACCACCTTGACCATATCCACCGCCGCCGCGAGCGCCATAACCGGTTTGCGGTGGTGGTGGTCCTCGGCTTTGTCCGTACTGTCCTGGCGGCTGGTAGCCTTGTGGTGGCATCGGAGGATATCCTGGCGGTGGGTAGCCTCCCATCGGAGGCGGCTGAAAGCCATGCTGAGCAGCTTGAGCCGCCAGATGCGGTGGAAGATTTGCAAACACATCAGCCGCGCGACTGGAGAACTGGTCTTGTCCGCCATTGCCGCGACCATAGCCACCGTTGGCTCCATAGCCGTTTCCACCTCCTCTACCATTGCCTGCGTATCCGTTGTTGCCGGCAGCGTAATTGATGCGCCGGCCGTCCGACCGGTCACCATGCTCCGAAAGCTGCACGCCTCCATGACGGCGCCCGGAGTTATTCGCGCGGTTTCGAGTCATCTCTACATCATTGTAGTCGAGAACAGGCTCCTTGAACTTGACGCCAGGTAGTAGCATCGACTTGTGCAGCGTGCTCAACACTGGCATGTGATAGGAGACCTTCACACTCTCATCGACCTCCAGATCGCCGAACTGATCCTGCTCGCCGCTGTCGAATGGGAATGTGAGTTCGGAATTGGGATTGTATGAAGGATCCTTTGACGCCTTTCCGGCCAGACCTTCTGTCACTTTGGGGTTGAGCTTGACCTTGGCATCAGTGGCCTTCTTCCCGTAGAAGTTCGACACGACCTCCTGATACAGGGGATGCTTGGTGCTGAAAATCAAGACTTCCTCGCCAAATGCATTGCGACGCTGCTCGTCCTCGGTCAGGAGCGGATACTTCTCTGCCATGGCGGACAGCAACTTCTTCTCGTCAATAAAAGGCAGCAAGGCAACGCCCTGCCACGCAAACTTCTTTCCGTTCAAGTCGAGGTCAAACTCTAGCGGGTAAAACTCCTTGATAGGGCTCGTGTCTTCAGTCATCAGTGGATGGAAGACTGCGGGCAAAGTGTGATTTGATGCCACGGGCATGACACCCATCAGCTGTTCGTAAGGATGGAACGGCTTTCCCTTCTCAAAGCTGACGACTTGCTTCTCCATGTCCACGAAGTCCGCGGCGAATGGAGCGTAATGAAAGGGGTAGTACCAAGTCCACGATGGGCACCCCTGGAAGTAGTAGAGCAACACCCAGGCGAGACCCTCAACATAATGGCGGGCGACCTTGTGGCGAAACTCAATGTCCTGGGGTGAGGCGTGGAACTTCTGCTCGTAGTAACGGTCTTGGTAGCCATCCTCCCACAGCTTGACGGTGTCCTCCGGCATGTCCTCACTGGTGTTTTTCGAAGTGCCTCCGAGCGCGCCAGAGGAGCCACGATTCATCGGGTCCGCGATTTCCTTGTCTGGCGTGTTCCGACCTGGCGTGGAGGGGTCTGAGCTCGGCTCATTTGCGACAGAGTCGTCGATCATGTCCCGCGTCCTCTTGCCTAGGACCGGTGTTGTGTCGGATCCCCCGTTGGCTCCAGAGAAAAGCGCATCCAGCTCAGCTTTTTGGTTGTCTGCAGGTTTCTTGCTCCCCATCAGTTTCTCTTTCAGCGCGGCAGCTGCGGACCGATTGTCTTGATTTGCCTTGTCAAGCGCGGCCTTCCCGCCAACGACGTCCGCGTGAGTCAAATTCGCGGCGTAGCGTGGATCGTTTCGAGTTTGGGCCGCACCTGGTGCGAACGTTGGCAGCGCATTCGGATCCGGAGCAGCCTCGCCTCGAATGATACCTCCACGAGCACCCCTTCTCACAATTGTCTCATCGAAACCTGTAGGCTCTCCGCCGCCTGAGTATCGCGCCTTCTTGTTGTTAAACCTGTTGTCGCGCTCCTGATTGCGCTTGTTCCTCTGCTCGCTCTTCTTGTCTGCCTCACGTCGTCTCTTGAAGATGGCGTCCTCTTGTTTTGCCAGTCCTGCAAGAATAGACTGTGCTCGCGCAAGGTCAACGTGGCCATCCTTGGTAACATAGCCACCCATGGACGGAATGTTGTCCCGCCAGATGGCGATGAGTGTGTCGATGGCGTCTTCTCGAATATCCAGAGACGGCAAGTGGGGCAAGAAGTCGTTTCCTACGAAGAAGCACATGAATACCCAGTCGTCGAGAGCGCGCTCTAGGTCGAATCTGAAGCCCTGATTGGGCACACTCATTTCCACGGCCAAATACTCGCGCAGAACACCAACGTGCAACCAGATGAAGGGCTTCGGAGGCTTGACAATGTTCGCATCCTCGTCCTTTGGCTTCACCAATCCTTGACAGTGGGCGGCAATATGGCCAGGCTGGTTGCATTTCCGGCAGTGACCAGGCTTGGTATCGTTGGCGAATACGTCTTCGCGTAGAATGCGGAAATGCGGCTCGTGGGTCGCGATGCCCAACATGATGAGATCGGCGTCGAGACCGTACATGACGTGTCTGTTGAGGTCAGCGGAGATCATAAAGGCATTGTACAAGAGCTTTCTAAAAAGAGAACCCCAATGCTGGAGCTGGCAAAAGGAATGCAAAAAACGGACTTACCTCAAGTTTGGGTCGTGTTCAGGCGAACTGCGTTGAGAACGAACAAAGTTCATAATCTTGTGCTCACCTTCACCAGGCACGGTGGCATCGGAGATGATGACCTTCAGCTTCTCCCAAGCAGGATCCGTCGATAATTTGTAGCTCACCCAATAACGCAGACTTGCTGCGAGCAAGTCCATGAATGGGGTACCGGGCGTGATGGAGTTGGAATCCCATGTCTTTTTAGGAGACGAGTCATCACCATCACCATTTGCGCTTCGCTCGCCGTTCGCGACCATGCGGGCGTGAAACTCGCTAGCTTCGGCGTCCTTTTCCGCAGCTTCTTGCGCACTACGGAAACGTCTACTACGCTGCTGGTTCATCTTCGCGCGAGGGGCAACACCGTCGACGGCAATCATCAGCAGCTTTCGTGGACGAACCATGTTCACAACGCGCTCGGTGTACTCGAAGACCGCGATCATCATCTCTTCTTCGTTCGCGGGCGGAGGTCGATCTTCGGGGTGAGAACAGGGATGAACAATGCCGTTCATATCCAAGTATAAATTGTCCATCTCTTCGCCGTTCGGGTTCGGCCCAAGCGAATTGGCAGGAATCTTTGTGATGGAGCCATCGCTGTTCTCGACCTCCCGACCAGGCTCCTCTACAACAGGTGTGATGATCTTGGGGTATTTCTTGCTGAGCCATCGGAAGAGCGCTGGGACACCCATGGTGGCGAGGCTGCCTGCGTAGGCGTGAAATTCGGAAATGCGCAACGAGGGGCCAGACGTGAGCTGATTTCGTCGTTCGGTGGTAGGGAGCGGCGGCGGTCAAATTGCAATAGTGTCGCTTCGGTCGCGGGGAGGTATAGCGCACACTCGATTCGATGGCCTGGCAGATAAAAAGGTTGACAAGCTGCCGGCGTGGGTGATGTCGAGGTTCAAGTCGTCGAAGTTCGACTCGCATGAAGAATACGCGACACGGGGAGAAGCGCAACCTTATTCTATATGCTGGACCCTGATCGCGTATCCATGCTGCATCGTAAAAGAAGGACATTTGTTACCTTAACTGCAGTACTTCGAAACTCTTCTGAACTCTGGACGTGGTTGCTGATTGTGCCTCCATAGTTGAAACCCAATCGCGAACGAGAAGAAGCATGGAATAGTCGACAGGTTGCCTACGGGCAATAACCAGCACAATATGCTCAAGACACCACCTATGCAGACGGCCACGGCCACGATCGAAACGCTCTGTGGACGCCTACAATCTGCGACGTTGCTGGAAGACAGACGCGCCGCGATTCTTGGCCTACGAAGCTTCGCCAAAGAATATCCTGCTTCAGTCGCCAGTGGCTCACTCAGGGAGCTGATCTCGATTCTCAAGCGCGATGGGTTGGGGGAGACAAGCTCGACGAGAGGTCAAGATGGGGAACCACGGCGAAGTCAAGAGGGAGGAGGCGATGTGGACACCATAAGAACAGTGCTGGAAACGCTTTTGATGCTTTTCAACCCAGAGCCAAATTCTCCTGAGGCTGGCGACGAGATCGCGTTGTTTCTGGCAGACGAGTTTTCTATGGTATGCATGATGCAGTTCGACAATGCAATTGGAAGATGAGACGGCGATAGCTAAGGAGATAATAGCGACAAGACAACATCGTTCTCCTCCTGAACTTGCTCGATCCGACCAGCGCATATGCCGATTACTACTCGCGCTTGTACTCAGTGCAACTGCTCTCGGCTATCTGCGCTGCCCGACCCGAGCGACTGCAAGAATGCATTCTGTCTGCGCCTTTGGGTACATCACGGCTGGTTGGTGTGCTGGACGACAGCCGAGACGCTGTGCGTAATGCCGGACTTCTACTGCTTGTAGACCTCACAAGCGGAGCGAACGAGGACCTCAGGAAGATTGTTGCTTTCGAAGATGTCTTTGGAAAGGTATTCGCCCTCATTCGCCTCGAAGGTGGGCTGGCAGACGCTGGTATCACCGCGCAAGACTGCCTGAGTCTGCTCGCCAACTTGATCAAAGGTTCTGCCAGCAATCAGACAATGTTTCGCGAATCAGGCTGCGTTTCGCAGGTGGCCCAGCTGTTGACCCAGGCTTTCCCTGGTGACGATGCAGAAGCAGTATTTCTGCGTCAGAACCGAGAGAAAGCGTCGTGGGGCCTCCTACAGCTCCTGAGGCTGTTCCTCGTGAGAGGCGAATCGAACACGCCTCAGAATCAAATCGCCTTCTTCAAAGCTGGCATCGCTCAGGTCTTGATCGATCTAGGATTCGCGGTGCTGCCGCTTCCCATCCGAAAATCGGCACTCAGAGTCGCAGCCGCGCTCATTGAGGGCAACGCTCCGCTACAGGAGCAGTTCGCAGCTCTCACCATCATAACGCCCTCTGATGCGGAACATAACGCCGAGCAAGTAGAGAAAGCGGCGCAAACTAATGGCACCCACTTGAGACCAGGCACTGGAAAGGGCAGTGCAAGAGCTAGCGTTGAGACTCGGCGAACCTACATCATAGAGGCACTTCTAGATCTCTCGCTTTCGAAGCCACAGGCAGATCCATCTCTTCGAGCTGCGGCTTGTGGCCTGATCCAGGCTTATCTCACAAAGCACGCACGTATCAAGATCCACTTCTTGCAACGAGCAATCGCAGGACACGCTGAGCACGAGGTTGCTGCGAATGTGCTGACTGCCCTCCTTCACCCGGCTGCGGACGACACAAACGGCGTTGTCTTTGCATCTTGGATCGTACAAGATCTTGTGGCTGATAATATCGAGGCCAAATCTCTGCTCACGGCCGTGAAAGAAGGCGACGAAAGCGAAGGCGAAGACGTTGTTTCTGCCACACAAGCGCTTGGCTTACAGCTGCAGGCGACTCTGCAGTCGAATCCTGTCGAAGAGCGGCTTGGTGCTGCCTATGCAAGCCTTTTGACTACTCTGCTTTGGGACTTTGCGCCTGGAATCGACGACCTGCTCGCAGAAGGCTCAAGTCTTCTGCAGGTTCTGGTCGCATTGGTGAAGAACCCAAAGGACGAGCCGGTCGTGATCGGCCTTGCGGCAGCACTGTTGGGCACTGTATACGAGTTCAGCACCAAAGACTCTCCTGTTCCGAGAAGAACCCTCGCGCCACTGTTGCAGCAGAAGCTAGGACGGACCAAGTACTTGGACGCGCTCCTTCAGCTCCGCCGACAGCCAGCAATCCGCGACTACGACCTCGATCTCGAAGTGGATGAAGCTGGGGATGGTATGATCAGTAGAGTCTTCATCGATCTTTTCGCAATGGAGTACTCCCGCTTGCGTAAAGCTGTTGATAAAGACCCTGGTGTTGAGGTGCTGCCTCCGTCCGCCGCCGAAGCCGGGGTAGACCGCGATGTACTGGACGATCTAAGGCAGAAGATACAGGTACTGACCGAAGCAAATGCGAAGGCACAGGAGGAGGCTCTAGAGGCGGGGCAAAAGAGCGAGCAAGATCGCATGGCTGCGGCAAAGGAATTGCAATCTGCTAACGCCGAGATCGATAGGCTGCGGAAGATCAACCAGGCAATGCAGCAAGGCCACGACAGTGAGCTGGAGAAGCTCGAGAAGAAAAACGAGAAGCAACGTCAGGCGGCCGATGCTGAGCACAAACGTGCCATCGCTGCGGCCAGGCAAGAAGCCGATCGTCAGGCACAGTCTACCCTTCGGGAACGGGAGGCTGGCGCTGCGCTGAAGGCTCAAGAGTACGAGCGTCGTCTTGCAGAGCTCGGAAACGCTCACCGAATCGAGTCGAATGGTCATACGAATGTCAAGCAGCAGCTTGAGTCACTCACTAAGAAGCACAACGAGTTAATCATTCGGGAGCGCGACCTCAGCCGTCAGCTCGATGAACTCCAGCGGAAGTACGCTACAGTCGAGATCAATCTTCGCACTGCCGAGGCGAGGGCGCAGGCGGCTGAGAGTAAGCTTGATATATCGAAGAGCGCACTTGAATCTCGTGGCGAGGAGTTTGAGGGTCTCAGATCCCAATTCATCGAGCTGAAGGAAGAGCTTGCTGGCAAAGAAGAGGAGCTCAAAACTGAGCGCGCTGGTTTTGCGGACCTCGAGAAAGAGCTTGAGACTGCTAAAGAGGCCGCGACAACTGCACGCAAAGATCTGGATGCCGCTCAAGCCGCAACGAGTACCGCTGACAAGGAGCTTATGGGCAGGGTGGAGGGTCTCAAGAAAGAACTGGCGGCGGCGAAGACTGCAGCAAAGACGGCAGAAACGAGTCTCAAGGCAGCAAACGATTCGAAGAACACAGCGGAGAAGGAGCGCGACGCAGCCAAAGACCGGGTCAAGAGTGCAGAGAAAGACCTCAGATCCACCAAGGACTCACTGAAAGCGGTGGAAAAGGAACGTGACACCGCCAAAGAACAGGTCAAGAGCGCAGAGAAAGATCTCAAGTCTACCAAGGAGTCGCTGAAGGCGGCGGAGAAGGAACGTGATGCGGCCAAAGACGCCGCAAAACCTTCCAACCAAGGCGGAAAGGGAGGCGCTAAGAAGGGCGCAAATGCTGGCCCGAGCGCCGCGGACAAAGAGAGAGTCATGAAACTCGAGGCAGAGCTCACCACCGCGAAAGAGAACGAGGAGAGTGCAAAAGAAAGCCTCGCCAAAGTCGAAGCCGACGTGGCGGCCGCTAAAGATGGAGAGAAGACGGCAACAGAGAATCTTGAGAAGTTGGAAGCAGACCTAGCAGCGGCGAAGGACGGAGAAAAGGCTGCCAAGGACGATCTTGCAAAGCTTGAGACCGACATCACTGCTGCAAAGGAAAGCGAGAAGGCCTCAAAAGAAGAACTTGAGACTTTGCTGCTTGTTCTCGGCGACATTGAGTCAAAGCGAGATGAGTACAAAGCTAAAGTGAAGGAGCTGGGTGGCGAGGTCACGGACGATGACGAGGACGATGATGCAGACGAAGACGAGGAAGATGAGGATGAGGACGACGTGGACTAGCCAGTGCAGCATGCTAGGCGCCTGAAACGTCTTGAATTAATACTACCGTCGAGCGTCACGCGTGTGGCACGCCAGCACTTGCAAGCCCGAGATTGACTATGCTCAGCAGGCCTTCTCCCAGTATCAGCCCGGATGCCAGTACGATCAAAGGCGTTTCCTCCCTCTTCTTCCACTGCGTCCAATACCAAGCCATCAGCCCGCCAACTGTCCTCGCAAGCGTGAACGACGGCGTATTGTACATGCCAACTGCAACAGCGATGCCTCCGGGGACGTAAGGCAACCAGCCCGCTTTCTTGCTTGTCCCGTAGATCCGCACAGCCGTCAGCACCGCCCATATCGCAGCAGCGCCCGCTGCGAATACACCAGCTTTCGGTGGCAGCCCCTGGCCAGTGACCAGTCGTGCGGTAAACACCCAGACAAACCCGGTCGGGACTTGGAACAGACCGCCCGGTATAGTATAGACATTGGTGTACAGTCTGTACACCAGAGCGCTCACAACAGCTCCTACTCCAGATCCAATCAATTGTCCCCAGAACTGCGCTTTGGGACTCGCTCCAAGCAAGTGGCCAGTCTTGAGATCTTGGAGCAAATCCCCGGCTTGCAGCGCGCCGGCTTCACTGATGCCGCCGGCGATGAGATTGATTACCACTGCATTCTTTGTTCCAGCCGGCGCAAGACCTGCAAACACCAATTGGGTCAATTTGCTGATCCCACTGACCGGATTCAGGTCGGTCTCGCCGAGAGCTCGGACTGCCATGATGCTCAATAAGAGCGCAAGGACAAGAGCGAATACTGTGAGTCCGATGCTGATCATGCCCGCCATGGAATATTGAACAGCGAAAATGCAAAATACCAGAGTCAACGCCAGCCCTATCAGAGTGATTTTGGCTCCGATCTGGTGCTCCGGTGGTGCATCGTATTCCTCCTCCTCATTGACAGGCGCGGACTTTTGTCTCTGAAGCAATGCGGCCGAGTCGCTATCCACCGGATCTTCGAGGTTGACTGGGCTGTATCCTCTCATTACAGGTCGCGCGAGATCGACTGCAAACTTGTGCACTCCATTTCGTTTGATGCCTTCCACGATTTGTGGCCCGTACTGACGGCTATACCATATTGTAGGGCGTAGTATCAGCCAGCCCAGGCTCACTATAGCATCGGCGAGCATTATAGCGAGACTGACCCAAACAATCCATCCCTTCGAGCCGGTATTCCAGTCAGACACCGGTCCAGAAGCCCAGCCCTGATGCTTGGCGACTGGTGATAGCACAGCCCATCCAATCACTGAGCCGATGAACATGTGTATTGTCGTCGATGGACCCATGATGATGCCTTGTCCAACGTAGGCAGGGCTGGGGTTGAGGTTCCAGACCCATACATCTGACATGTAAGTGCCCAGTATCGGTATCGAGTGCAATTGAGGGAGAAAGTAAGATATCACGGTGTAGGCTCCAGACACGCCAAACGACGTGGTCAGAAGCCTGATCTGCTTTTGCCAATCTCTCTTCGCAGCATCGCTGTTGCTATCTCGACGTTTGGGCCGTGCGTCTTCCTCCTGGTTGGTCCCGCTCATCAGTGAGCGGCTTTCTTCGTCCCTCCCTTGAACCGGTCTTCTCCGACGTGTGGCATGCTCTTCAATATTACCTTCAGCTCCCGTCTTCTCACCGCCGTGCAGCACACCAATCATTAATGCAGTGGCGGTTCCTGAAGGAAACTTGAGCTTCTCGCGAATGATGACCTCCTTTCGGAGCGGTACTGCAAATAATACACCGAAGAAGCAAAGCCCTAAAGCCCATAACACGAGCTTGGATAGTGGTAGGTGGATGCCATTCTTCGTATCTGCGGCGACAAGACCTGTGACTGAACTCGGGTCGCCTTGATCCGGGACCTCTGATGGGTTGAGTAGGAACTCAAGAGCCGGAACAACTCCGACCATTCCGCAGCCCAAAGGCATTGTCCCCACAGAGCCGGCTACTGTCTGCACAAGCACATTTTCCACCTCACTGAAGCCCGCTCCAATCTCGAATCTCTTGAACGGTCCGCCCAACCTGTCTGCAAAAGTTCGGAGGCCTTTGAAGTATGCAAATCCTATCAAGGCACTCGGCATTGCCATTCCAGATATCCAACCCGTTTGCAGGCCAAAGTAGGTGTTGGAGAACGCGATGAGCACGCCAATCACGAGTCCAAGTAGCAGGGCCCTTAGTGTAAACTGCGGTTGTTCGCTCCTCCGAGCCAGGAAATCTTCGTCCGGCTCCTGGCCGATGGGCTCGCGTGTTACACCAGACGTGTACGCGTCGTCGTCGCTGCTCATGGTGTCCTCGCTGGTCCGGGCGACCATGGCTGACGATGAGCCTCTGTCGGGCGCCATCTCCTTCCCTTGCTCGGTCCGTGCAAAAGCTGTGGTGGACGAGGAAGAGGACGATCCTCCGAGAAAGCGACGCCGACAGTTCGCGATGACGCCATTCTGAAGGTCATGCGGAGCCGCACGAAGCTCGGACGATCGGCCGAAGCTTCCATGCATTTGCTGACTGATCCCAAGATTTCGTCCCTCAAGATTCGCTTGAGAAATTATTGGTTCAGAGACAAATGAGAAATGGATTCGAAGCAGAACGCACGATCAGGCGGCAACGCCGGCATGCCAGAACTCCCTCATGGTTGGCGGATGAGGAACAGTGCGGGTGAGGTCGTGGGACCGCCAGTGGAGGACGACTATTCGGGCTCAGATTCTGGCAGCGACGATCCTGAGGGCTTCAATATCCGGCCTGATTCCGAGGGATGGAACGATGTCGAAGATGATTTGGAGCCGGTCAGCATCAAGTGTCTGTTATGCGACGATGTGTTTGCCGACGTCAAAGTGACCATGGAGCATTGCAAGACCGTCCATGAATTCGACTTTGTCGACATCCAGAAAGCAAAAGGTGAGTCAACTCAAGGGGAGACCGAGTGTGCTATGGAATGTGCTGACATCTACAGAATTGGACTTCTACTCTAGCATCAAATTGGTCAACTACGTCCGATCTGAGGTCCTCGCCGGCAAAGCCAAGCCTGATGTGCAAGACCCTCTGGCTTGGGCGGACGACAAATTCTTGCAACCCACTTTGCCTGACGATGCGCTTCTGTTCAGTCTTGACGAGCTAGATGAGTCGCCTTTATCAGACGAGGAAGAAGTTTCATCCAAAGCCGACTGAGCACCATACAACCCATGCCCATGGCAGCTTCCGAGCGTCTTCGCTCGAAGCGTTTGTGTGACGACCTCGAGATCACCTTCAGACCTCGACCTACACCGTCTGCTTGATGTGCACAATCAAGCAGGGGAGGATTTCTACGTGCGCCACAAATTGTACCTCATGCGATCGGTGCGTCCGCCGACATGACGCGCGCCACATAGGCCACGCGATCAAATGTGAGGCTGGCCGAGGCATGACTTCCAGGACTTCTTTCAAGGGATCAAGAACGATCGTGTCTGTCTCGAGTCACGACTCAGCCCCTGGACGTCATGCCGTTCGCGAGGAACCATGCTATTTGGCATTGGAATCGATGTGTGTTCCGGCCCGCAGTGCTGAAGTACCTATTGGGCGAAGAGATACATCGGAGTGGTCAAGCTACTGCAAACTATCACGAGTCAGTTGACATTTCACAACCTTACTTCAATCGCGCCAACCACGATGTGCCGTTCCGAGAACACTTCGGTAAAAGTGACATGCCATCGACGGCGATGAACGAGAAATCCGCGTCCGGAACTACGTCCATTCGGCCAGAGCGTTTTTCGATCGAGTTTACTAGTACTATGTTCCTGCTGGTGACTTCGAGCTGTTCTAATTTCTGAAGACCATTCAAATATATCGAGTAGCCCTTGTCCATTGCCTCCGTCGATACTCTACGACAATCATGGCACCATCTGCTGGCGTCGACGCCCCCGACGGTCTTCCCCCTCCGCCCATTGATGAGGAGACAATAGTTGGCACCGACAATCTCACCTCGCCCATTGTTGAAGTGGATGCTGGCGTTGATGCCGCGGACGATCTTCCTCCGCCGCCTATCGAGAAGACAACAGCTGAGACCGACAGCCCGACCTCTCCTAATGTTGAAGTGGAGGACGCTGGCATTGACGCCGCCGACGATCTTCCCCCACCGCCAATTGAGAATACAATGTTTGACACCGATGGCCTCACCTCGCCCAATGTTGAAGTCGAGCACGCTGGTGTTGATGCCGCGGACGATCTTCCCCCACCGCGTATTGAGGAGACAACACCCAACATCGACGGCCTCAGCTCGCCCAATATTGAAGTGGAGCACACCGGCGTTGATGCCGCCGACGACCTTCCCCCGCCGCCTATCGAGAAGACAATGATTGAAGCCGACGGCCCTACCTCGCCCAATGCTGAAGTTGAACATGTCGGAATTGATGCTGCGGACGATCTTCCCTCGCCGCCCAGCGAGGAGATGGTTGATTCCGGTGTTGATGCGAATGGACTGGAAGACGCCGGTGTTGGTACCAGTGACCCCATCTCGACCAGCGATCCAACGAATGAGAAGAGCGTGCCATATCAAGGAGCTCAGCCGTTTGGAATGCCAGACAACCTCGTGCGTAAAATGAAAGGGCAGGAGGCTTCCAAATCTTGCCAGCTCCTGTCTTAAAGTCCAAACTGTCTCTGAGACTTTGCTAACCCTTCTGCTCTTCCGGCTAGGTTATCCCAAACATCATGCAGCTTGAAGATACGGACGAGAGACTTTGGGTCCCTCAAGCTGATAATGTATGGTAAGTTCTAAAGCGTATAAGACCTACAGTAATCTTTGACTTTTCACGGGAATGCCAACAGGTCTTACTCTGCATCGAATCCTCATTGTCTGGACTATGGCTGATCTATCCACTTCTGTTTCCCAGGTTCCGACCGTTGCTATTCAACACTTCAAACGGATACTTTGTCAACATTTTGAAAGTCACGAAGAGCGGCGTGCTCAGTCGACATAAGTACACGGGAACGGTCCATGCATTCACCTTACGGGGAAAATGGCATTATCTGGAGCACAATTGTGAGTAATATCGACGTAGTGTGCCTCTTGAACAGATTCCGCTGACGGTTTGAAAAGGGTGGGCAACTGCGGGCGGCTACTCGATGGAGCCACCAGGCGAGACTCACACGCTTGAAGTACCAGATGACGTTGATGAGATGTACACCCTCTTCCACGTGACAGGAGCATGTGTCTACGTGGATCCATTCGGCAAAGCTGAGCGGATCGAGGACGTGTTCACAAAGCTTGAGGTAAGTGTCAGTCGACCCACTGCAGAGGGACATCTTCTAACGTTTTTCAGATGGCAAGAAACCACTATGAGAAAGTGGGCTTGGGAAAGGACTATGTCGACCAATTTGTACGATAGCGCAGACTGCAAGTAGCTGAAGATAACATGATCGTCGTAGGGGAAATGACAGGGACGTTCAATTCACATAGCACATGAAAGATAATCATGTCTCGCTCCGGAGTCGCCTCGTCGCTCCCTCGAGAGGCCGAAAGTGTGTCTCTGTATCTCCAGAACAGTTCCTGTTCTTACGTCATGCCGGGCATGCTGATATGGCCTATGCCAACTTGCAAAGGTACTCAAATAGGTCGGCGACGACGGCTACAGCCAGGTTGATGTAAGCGAACCATGCACGAGAGACTCTTCCGCGGAGGCTATGGTCGAATCTCCTTGGGTCTGGTAGAGGAACACATCGACATTGTCGTGTGCCAATGACTTGTGATGAGTGGGCGAGCGAACCTGCTCCAAAGCGAACATGCTGTATACGTCGTTTGGTCCTTGAGTAGCTAGGCGTATGTACGTACATGAAGCATGTGAGAAAGGTAGACGGAAGTCTGGTTCGCCGTGGCAACATGACCCAGGCCAAGGGCTAGGTTGCATCTTGCTCTCAGGTCCTGCCTTGTCGTGACCGCCAACAGACACGCGGCAGGACTGCTGCATTATCCAGAATGCAAATAATTCGACGCATCTCGCGCGTTGGGTTCTTGGTCTTGTCGGCCTGCTTTATTCACACAAGGTCGCTGTACCGGAGCCGCTTTCGAAGCAATGTCCCGCTTCAGTCTTGGAGTCTCGCCCTTGAATCCGAATGCTTCTTGACAAGCAGCCCTTATTGGTTTGGGTACTGCCACACTGGACGTGGTTCGTACAAGAAGAGGGTGGTAGACAGGTGGTGAAGTGGTGAAGCGGAGTCATGTCCGCTGCAGCTTGAAGTCGCGAAACCTTGAACGTCACACCTGCCATGGCAATCGACGCAACACCAAGCAAGCTCTCAATTACACCCATCCCCGGCGTTCAACATGGCGGATCGCAAAGGCGCATCATCGAGTAATGATACTTCCTTTCGCAAGACCTGGAATCGCGATGAATACGCCGCAAAAGCAAGCGAACGCGATCAAAAGATCAAGGAAGAGGGCAAAGCTCGATACGAAGCTGCGCTCGAAGGCAAGAAATACCATCGTCGAGCCTCGACACCACCAGACACTCGGGACACAGAAGCACGCAAGGCAAGGTTGAATGTCGCAGATCAGGTGGGAAAGACACAACTCGTAGTAGCGGGCGGACAGGGAAAGCGAGGCAAGAGTGCCGGATTCTACTGCGATGCTTGCGACCTCACATTCAAGGACAACCTGCAGTTTGTGGAGCATCTGAACAGCAAGCAGCATCTGATCGCTACGGGAGAGACTGGCGAGGTGCGCAGAGCCACACTGGACGATGTCAAGGAGCGATTTGAGTATCTCAAGCGGAAGCGAGACGAGGAGAAAGCCAGGGACGCAGTTGATCTGACCACAAGAATTGAAGTCGCGAAAGAGGAAATGGACAAGGAGCGTGAAGAGAAGAGGCGGAAGCGCAATGAGAAGCGCAGGAAGACTAAGGATGGGGTGGGTGTGCCGGAGGTCAAGGTCGAGAACGATGGAGTCATCTGTTGAGAAGGGGTATGTGAATTGGGCTATGGACAATCTTCGATTTAGCGCGGCGTTGGACGGACTGTGGGCTCGTGTCTGGAAACTTGTGTTTATTAGTACAGCAAAGGCTACGTCCTCGACAGAGAGAGTGAATGAAGTCTTCGAGCGCATGTGCTTGCATGTGCAAAACAGTCAGATTACCTTGCCTTCACTTGTTTGTGCTCCACCTTCATTCAATGCAAGGGCAGCCTTGCAGGCCCTCTTGCCTATATAATCCTCATCCTCTCCTCCAACATCATCACCCTTCTGCGTAAAAGCCATCTTCGACACAGCAAGGCTCCACAGAGCTCACATTTGTCGCAAATGCCTGAGGCCCCATTCGTTCCTGCAGGGTTCAAGTGATCTGACACGCTTCGAGCGCGCTAGCGACTTTCCGCGTAAACATCAAAACAGCAACCCTCGACTTCTCTCTTCCAGGCTTCAACTCACTTACGCCGCACCACTTACTACCCACCGCATTCGCTACGGACTTCATACTGTCGCGGGTCCGACTGATGTAATCGCACGCTGCGTGCTGAACACACTAACCACACAGCGGCGCATTTGCGCTCATTGCGCCCAGCATGGACGACTCGATGGATGCCTCTGCTTTTGATGTGGATGCCTCGAGTGACTTCGAGCCTCAGGTGAAGCCTGTAAGTACAGCGTATCGTTAGAGGCCAGATCTGGTGCTAATCGATCCTACAGAAGGCCAAAGCACCCGCTGCGAAGAAGGCGGCTGCGCCTAAACCGAAAGCCACCAAACAAACGACTCTCACGAAGACCACAAGGGCGGCACCGAAAGCTGCACCGAAGCCAAAGAAGCGCGCAAAGCCCGAATCGGATGAAGAGAACTCTGACGTCGATATGGACTCCCTCAACGACGACTCGCTCCTTTCGAACACCCCTCCTTCCTCCAAGAAACAGAAGAAGGCACCCGTCGCGAAAAAGACTGGTAGCAAGCCTCTAGCGGAGAACGCGAATGAGAGCTTCGGGATGGATGTGTCGAAGAGTCCTAAAGCGCCGGCGAAAAAGGGCGGTGCGAGCGACCAATACCAGAGACTCACTCAACTCGAGCACATTCTCAAGCGTCCCGATACCTACATTGGCTCTGTGGAACGAACGACCGAGCAAATGTGGGTTTTCAACTCGGAGACAGAAGTCATGGAGAACCGCAAGGTCAGTTTCGTGCCAGGCCTTTACAAGATCTTTGATGAAATCCTGGTCAATGCTGCAGACAACAAACAGCGTGACAAGAACATGACGGAAATGCGCGTTTGGGTCAATCGGGAGCAGGGATACATCTCCGTCAGGAACAACGGCCGCGGAATTCCGATCGAGATGCACGCAAAAGAGGGCATCTACATCCCAGAGATGATTTTTGGTCACCTCCTGACAGGCTCAAACTACGACGACGATCAGGCCAAGACAACCGGAGGTCGCAATGGCTACGGTGCGAAACTTGCGAACATTTACAGCACCGAATTCGAGCTGGACACTGTAGACATGAAAACGAAGCAGCGCTACCGACAGGTTTGGAAGAACAACATGAGCGTCATGGGCAAGGCGAATATCGGCAAGGTCAAGTCCGGCGATGACTACACGCAGATCACGTTCAAGCCCGACTTTCGCAAATTCGGGATGGATCAAATGGACGACGACTTTGAAGCACTCGTGAAACGCCGAGTCTACGATATGGCTGGAACCGTGAAGGGTCTGAAGGTCTACCTGGACGATACACGCATCAAAATCAGCAAATTCAAGCAGTATATGGAGATGTACACCAAAGCCATCAAGACAGAGAATGCCGCAAACAACGGCGATGCTCCCGAGCAGGTCATTCTCACAGATTCACCTCATGAGCGCTGGGAGATTGGGTTTGCAGTTTCCGATGGCTCTTTCCAGCAGGTCTCGTTCGTTAACTCGATCGCCACTACGCATGGAGGCTCTCATGTCAACTACATCGCCGACCAGATCTGTGATAAGCTGGAGGAACATGTCAACAAGAAGAAGAACAATCAAGGCGGTGTGAAGTTGAAGAAGGCCCAGATCAAGAACCACATCTTCCTGTTCGTCAACAGCCAGATCGTCAACCCAGCCTTCACTTCTCAGACCAAGGAACAGCTCACGACCAAGGTGAGCTCATTCGGCAGCAAGCCTCAGGTCAGCGAGAAGTTCTTGAAGGACATCCTGAAAACCGAGGCCGTCAGCAACATCATTCATTTCGCACAGCAGAAGGCCGACAAGTTGCTTTCAAAGTCCGATGGAAATCGACGTACGCGCATGAACAACTCCAAGTTGACAGATGCGAACAAGGCCGGCACCAAGGACGGACACAGGTGTACTCTGATCTTGACTGAAGGTGACTCTGCTGCCCTGCTTGCCCTGGCTGGACGTGCTGTGGTCAATCCCGACCACTTCGGTGTCTTCCCGTTGCGAGGAAAGATCTTGAACGTTCGCGATGCATCTGTTGATCAGATTTCGAAGAACGCTGAGATCCAGAACATCAAGAAGTTCCTGGGGCTCCAGCACAAGAAGGAGTACACTGATGCAAAGAGCTTGCGATATGGCCATTTGATGATCATGACCGATCAAGATCATGACGGCTCTCACATCAAAGGCCTTCTCATCAACTTCTTGCAGGTGCAGTTTCCATCGCTACTCAAGATTCCCGAGTTCCTACTGGAGTTCATCACACCCATCGTCAAGGTCTGGAAGGGCGATCCAAAGAACCCCAAAGCGAAGCGCGACTTCTTCACCATGCCTGAGTATGAAGCATGGAGACAAGAACCTGGCAACCAGAAAGGATGGGACCACAAATACTTCAAGGGACTGGGTACTTCCGACACCCGTGACGCTCAGATTTACTTCTCCGATCTCGACAAGCATCTGAAGACCTTTCACACCATGCAAGAAGGCGAGCCGGAGCTTATCGATCTCGCATTCTCCAAGAAGAAGGCCGACGCGCGCAAGACCTGGCTAGGCAACTTTGTACCTGGCACCTATCTCGACATGTCTTCGACTGAGAACATCACTTACGACGACTTCATCAACAAGGAGCTCATCCTGTTTTCGATGGCCGACAACATGCGATCCATTCCCTCTGTCGTTGATGGTCTCAAGCCAGGTCAGCGCAAGGTGATGTACACTTGTTTCCGGCGGAACCTGAAGAAAGACGTCAAGGTGGTGGAGCTTGCCGGCTCGGTCTCAGGGCTGACAGCATACTCGTACGGAGAAACGTCACTGCAGCAGACTATCGTGGGTCTGGCTCAGACTTTTGTGGGTTCAAACAACATCAATATTCTCGAACCCAGCGGCAATTTCGGTTCTCGATTGCAGGGTGGAAGTGACGCTGCCAGCGCACGTTACATCTACACGAGACTGTCTCCCTTCGCCAGGAGGCTCTTCCATCAGACCGACGAGGCGTTGTTGACCTACAATACTGATGACGGAAAGACGATCGAGCCAGAGATGTACATCCCGATCGTTCCCATGATCCTCATCAACGGCGCTGATGGTATTGGTACGGGCTGGAGCACGTCCATTCCCAACTACCGGCCGGAAGAGGTCATTGCGAATCTTAAGCGGCGCATGGACGGCGATTCGAAAGAGTCAATGGTTCCCATGATGCCTTGGTTCCGCGGATGGACCGGTGTGACAGAGCAACTCGCCGACGAACGCTACAAGTTCGGTGGAAAGATTCGCAAGAGCGGACCGAATGAGGTTGAAATCACCGAGCTTCCAGTGCGTTACTGGACTCAGGACTTCAAAGACAAGCTGGAAGAGATCCTGAAGGCAGAGAAAACTCCATCGTTCATCAAGGACTATACCGAGTACAACACTCCGGAGGATGTGCACTTCATCATCAAGATGGAGGAGAAGAAGATGCAGGAGAACGAGGAGAAGCTTGAAGAGCTGTTCAAGCTCTCAAGAACGATGGCAACTTCCAATCTGGTGGCATTCGACCCGCAAGGTCGTATCCACAAGTACGCCACTCCACTGGACATCATGGAAGAGTTCTATCACGTCCGCCTTCGAATGTACCACAAGCGCAAGGCCTACATGCTCTCTGAGATGCAGCGCGAACTAGAGAAGCTGACGAACCAGGCGCGCTTCATCAAGATGATCATCGATGGCAAGCTCGTTGTCAGCAAGAAGAAGAAGTCGGTCCTTGTTACCGAACTTCAGAAGCTGAACTTCACGCGCTTTCCCAAAGTCACCGATGCGCGGAAGGAAGGCGAGTTTGAAGCTGTTGTACAGGAGAATCACGAGGCAGATGATGATGAAGACACTGCTGCGGGTGCGAGCGACTACGACTACTTGCTCGGAATGGCCATCTGGTCGCTTACTCAAGAGCGCGTTGAGAAGCTCATGCGCCAGATTGGTGACAAGGAGGATGAGATCACAGTTCTGACCAGCAAGTCGGCGCAAGATCTGTGGAAGACTGATCTCGACGAGCTCCTTGCTGAGTGGCACACGCAGCTTGAAGAAGAGGTCGCGCGCGACAAGAAGGTCAAGTCCAAGACTCGCCGTCGCTCCGCCAAGCTTGGTTTTGGAGGGAAGGCTGGGAAGAAGCGCAAGGCTGATGACAGCGACAACTTCTCGGATGATGACTTCGGCCCAAAGAAGGCGAAGACCGCTCCCAAGGCCAAATCCAAGGCCGTCGAGGGCCTGCTCGGGATGGGGAAGCTCGAGTACAAGCCGGCCGGAGTGTACCCGATTGTCAACGGTGTCGAGCAGAAGCCAGTTGTGCCGCCTCCGGCTGATAAGCAATTGACGTTGGACTCCTTCAAGCAAGCACCTGTGGTCAAGGAAAAGACGGTTCCAGCGAAGAAGCCTTCAGTTGCCAAGAAAGTCGTCAAAGATGAAGACAGTGATATCGACATGGACTCTGAGCCGGTGCCCACCAAGAAGCGCGGCCGTCAAACTCAACGAGTCGTCGAGCTCGACGACGATGCGGATGAAGACGACGATGTCTTCTCCGCGGTCGCGAAGGAAGCAGCCACGAGACCGCCTGCGCGCGCTGGTCGAGCCGCTGCCCAGAAGAAGAAGACCTACACCATCGCCTCCGACGACGACGACGATTCGTCCCTCGGCGGCAATGACATTCTAGACGACGTTTCTGCAATGGTCAAAGGCGTCGGTAGCGGCAGCAACGACGGACCGACTCGTCTCTTCCACCCTGCTTCGACGTCACGTCCGACTAGCAGCCATGGGCTCAAGAAGAAGTCTAGCAGAAAGGACTTGGGCGGCGATAGCATCTCCGAAGACGAGACTGACTGGGCTGGCTTGGCGCAGAACTCACCGCAAAAGGCCACCAACCGCACCATGCTTTCTGAAGACGAGGACACCATGGACATTGATGTGCCAAATCCGGTCTCGAAGCCAGCTCCTATGTCCAAGGCTGCTCCAAAGGCTAAGGCGGCTCCGAAGGCCAAGGAGACTGCTCTCAAGCCTAAGAAAGCTCCTGCCGCGGCGCTCGCTGCTCCTGAGCCCAAGCCACTCTCTCCAGCTGCGAAAGCGTATGCTGCGAAGAAGGCCATGGCTAGCGGCGTTCAGGCCAAGGCCGGTGCTTCGAAGCCAAAGAAGAAGCTGCCCGAGTCTGATGAGGACGAGGATGTGGATCAGCTCGCCAACGACATTCTGAGTGACGACGACGATGACACTCCTGTCAAGCCCACTGCTCGCCCTTCGAGACGTGCTGCGGCGGCGCCGAAGTCTAAGTATGTGGTTGACGACGACGATGACGATGAGGAGGAAGATGAGACGGCGGACTTTGACGACGATGAGAGCGATTGAGGCACTGTGATCACCGTGGTGGTTGTAACATGGTGCTTTTGTAGTCACCCCTTTCAAGGTTTTCGTATTTCCTTTAGTACGGCTTCAATAGCATCAGCAGAATTCAAGCACATTCCGCGACTAGGTAGTCCCTTCCGAGTGCGTGTAGCTCTGGTCTCTCGGACGTCCCGCGTGTCTCTCTCTTCCGTTTGGTGTGCATGGGTTGTGCAGGGATGAGCGCGTTTGTGTTATACACGCGTTCCTTCTCGCATCGCAGTGTAAAGAGGACCTCACCAATCTTGGAGCAGACAAACGATTCTATCATGACAACCTTCACGTCTTTACCGGTAGAGCTTGTAAGTCAAGGTAGCACTTTCTGAGGTGCCAATATTGACAACTTTACGAACCCAGGTAGCTCGAGTTGCTGGTTTTACTGACCCCTTCACCCACCTGGATCTCGCCTGCACCTGTCACTACATCGCGGGTGCCCTCAGGGACCTGTTCAAGCGCCACCGCATCGCATATGTGCAGGCGCCGTGCTCGGATGTGCACCCTCTGACAATCCCGCAAACACTGAGGAGAGCCATCGCAGACCCGTTCGTTGCCTATCACCTACGCACAGTCAAGTGAGTCTTTTTATCCGTGGTCTGTTTACGGCGCAATGATGCTGACGGACCGTCTGTAAAGCATCTGGTGCGCAAGGTCGCAATGGTCGGATTGGAGACCGGTCCAAGTATCCGCTCCGTCTGGTAATGACTCCGAGGATGTTCTCGAACCGCAAGCAACGCCGTCTCCTTGGTCGCATCTCCCAGGCGAGGTGGATCTCTACCTGGATACACTTGCAAAGTACCTCACCAATTTTGGAAAAGGGAGCGCTTTGCGAAAGCAAGCCCGCGAAGAGCTTGAACGAGGTGATGATGGCGTCTTGAAGGCAATTCTGATCACTTTCTGTCCCCGTCTCAAGACTGTGCAATACGGCCACACCAGCTACGTCGTGCCCAGCGATGCAGATCGTAGAAAGAGCTACGTTGGCAATTCAAGTCTGGCTTGGCTCTGCAGAATCATCATGTCGCACCGCGATAAGGCATGGGAGATGTGGCCGCCTGGACTACAGACCTTGCGCAACCTGGCCGTCGGCGTCAACACAGGCACCCAGCCTCTGGATGGGCGAAGTCGTCGCTATACCCCCTACTTCATGGCGGTGATTCTCAACTTGCCAAACCTGGAGTCGTTCTATCTGAGCGGTATACACCGGGAGATTCGTGACATCAGGGCAGGAAATCACGATCCATATCCTCTCACGCCACAATGTTCATCAATACGGCACATCTATCTGGGGAACTCTTGGGAGCTGAGGGGCAACTTTTGGATGCCAATGCTTCGCGCCTGCAGCGATCAGGTGAGCTTGCTTTGCGGGTTTGCCAGGTATGACACTGACATGCGAACATTAGCTGACTAGCTTGGCCTTTCACGGCGAAGCCCTGAACGATATGAGTGACTTCATCTGCCAGGCGCGGGCGAGAGCGCCGAATCTACAAAATCTGACGTTCTACAGCCTGCCGCCGCCAGCCTACGAATTGTATTCTCCAAAGGCAATATGTACCGCGGAGGGTTTCGAATGTGAATGGCGTGTGGTGACCGTGGTGGCGAGTGATATTTTCCGCGAAGCCCGCGAAGACTATCTCCCACGGAAGAAGATCACCCGCCAACGCTTCGCGGGATATCTATTCGGCGGCTGGGAAGGAGATCGACCCCCATTGCCAGCATCTCTCGAGGTGCTTGTTCTGACTGGTAGCTTTCGAAATCTGCATTACTACCTGGGACAAGACGCAGACACCTCCATGGACGAGATGATGGATTGGCTCGACGATGCTCTTGCTAGCATGATACGCGCTAATATTGACGATCGGGAGGCACGTGAGGACGAGTATCGCCGAGAAATGCTGGAGGCCAATGGAGCACAGTCGTCCGAGCCACAGGATGGCGAAGAATCGCCAGAGGTAGCGGGTCCAGCGCCGCTTGTGGAAGACCACGAGGCTGGACCCCGACACACGTACCCCCATGAGTACATTTATTCCAACCTTAAGGCCATCTTCATCGAACCCTGGGATGGAATCGCAGCGGATGAACTCGGATCTGCGTCAAAACTCTGGCTTCAAAAGTCCATACAGGTAAGTACTAAAGTGCATAAGGCGTGCGGTAACCCGAGACTGTTGCACGGGAACGCCAGCAGGTCTCACTATGGATCCGCTCCTCGTTGTCTAGACCATAGCTGACTTATACACTTCGAAGGCGGGGATCGAGAATGGAGTGGATGTTCGTACCCGGACTAATGTCAACCCGCCTCGCCATAACAATCTCCAATTTCATGTGGCGCCAGACCGATTCGACATGAGGCCCGACGAGGCAGTCCCTGCGAACGAGGAATTCGATCCGATCAAAGGACGGTGGATCGATCGAGGCTGTGGTAACTGCGGTAATTGCGATGCATGCTTTGCGCTCTTTCCGAGAGAGCTGTGGGCACAGGCTTATCGGATACCGGCGGATTCATTCCCAGTCAACCCACGCGAAGAGAACTGGGACGAGTACGACAGCGATCGGCCTGATGATATCGACCTAAGACCTCAAATCTGGACCAGGTTCGAAAGAATGAGCAAAACACCCACGCGTGGCCCTGGCGGTGGTCGAGTGTCAGAAGCTGAGTTCCGCGACGAGAACTGGATGAGAGAAAACGATGACGGAACGATCAATTATTACCTGGAGAACCTATATCGCGCACAGGCAGTGGAAGAGTACTCGCGGAATCGTCGCTGCCCCGCGATAGAGATATTCGGCAATCCTGAGTTTTCGAGCTTCCCACCCATTGGATTTCCGGATACTGCGAGGCAGCGGAGTCGAACGTGAAAGGCTCGGGAGTGGCAGTCAGAAAGGCGGGTTGTCGACAGTGAAATGGCCGATTCAATCGGTCCAGCCACACTCGGTACGCTTTCGGACATCATCTATTCTTCAGCATGACATGGCAGGGTGCTGTGAGTCGCCAAGTTGTGGGACATTGGCCAGCGACTTCCATGTGCGAAACGTAGAAAGCGCAGTGATGATCAGACGGAGAGAAGCTGGAAGAGTGTTGTCGTCGAGAACGGCGCCGAGCACCCGGCACATCTTGCTTAGTCATGCATTGCCTTCCCGTCTCCGAGCAGAACCGACCCCACCAAAGATGAATGCGGGGCAGCGTGAATAATCGACGTGGAGTGGAGAGATAGGCCAGTCGGTGTCGGTAAATCGCTCGCCACCGGTCTTGTTACGCCCTTTCATACCTTACGTCCGTTATTCGCAGAAGTTCTGCCTCTTACTTTATCCTCGCCTTTTTCAAAGCAAACAACATCCCTGCAACGGCACTCTCTACACATCCCAACATCATGGCTCCACACGCAGAAGAGATCAAGGGCGAGGCCTCCAATGGCCAGACTGTTCCCGTCAACGATGGCACGGCACCTCTGGAACCCGGTGTCAAGAAGGAGTTCGCCAAGGGCAAGATGGTGGATTTCCCAAGGTAAGAACTTCCCACGAAAGCCTTCCCCAAGAACGACCGCTCACAATCCCACCAGACCACCAAAGTTCGACGACAAATACAAGGAGCGCGACTACCTCAAAGGCCGTCTCGCAGCCGCGTTCCGCATCTTCGGCAAGTACGGCTTCGACGAGGGTGTGGCCGGCCACATCACTCTCCGCGACCCCGTCGACCCGGACTGCTTCTGGGTGAACCCCTTTGGCGTGGCCTTTTCGCTCATCAACAAGTCCGATCTGATCCTCGTCAACCACGCCGGCAAGGTCATCGATGGCGGCGAATGCCGTCTGCTGAACACCGCAGCGTACATGATCCACGCTGCTGTTCACGCCGCTCGCCCGGACGTCAACTGTGCGGCACACAGCCATTCGATGTATGGCCGGACATGGTGCTCGTTGGGACGCAAGATCGACACGCTCACCCAGGATGCGTGTGCGTTCCATAACGATCATGTGGTTTATGATAGCTTCAATGGTATCGTGCTTGCTGAGAAGGAGGGCAAGGACATTGCTGCGTGCTTGGGCAACAAGAAGGCTGCGTTGCTGCAAAACCACGGTCTGCTCACTGTTGGCCAAACCATTGAGGAGGTGAGTACTCCAATGATGTGATCTGCAGTGAGTGCCTGCTAATACATCTTTGCAGACAATCTTCTGGTTCGTGTCTCTGGAGAAGTGCTGCCAGTCGCAACTCATGGCCGAGGCGGCTGCCGCGTCGCGAGGCGAGAAGCCCATCGTTGTCGGTGAGGAGGAGGCGGCGTACACGTACAAGTCCGTCGGCACCGGACGTGCTGGCTGGTTCAGCGCCAAGCCGATGTTCGATGTGATTCACAAGGAGACCAACGGAGACTACTTGCAGTAGATGGGACGTTGAGATGCTAGGTGTTGCAAGTGTCCAGAACCAGACTGCAGTGTATGTATGACATTACGAGTTTTGCATTTATCCTTAGCTACTGGCTTATTTTTTGGTTTTGACTGCGTCTGGCCACAGATCCATCTCTTGCCTTGCCATGTCGTTCACAAACGCTGCATGAACTCGGACATATTTTCAGTCCCATACATCTGCGCTTGGTCCTTCCGACAAAAATTCCTGCCAGGCTCCGAACAGTGCGCAAGGTGCATGTTAACAAGCTCTTCCCAGTCTCCATCGGTCGCGAATGCATCTGCCGGGCTGGAACGAGGCCAGTATCGAGTAGGTGACGCAGGTACTCAGTGTATACGCAGCAGGCGTTGAGAATCACAATAAAGTCGGGCGCAGCGGTGAGGAGACAGACAGCGTGGCCATGCCAGCGAGATCGAGCGTCACGACCTGAACTTCGTGAACGGTGGGTCCGTGGGGGCCGCGGAGCAAGGTCCTGGAACCGGAGCGCGACGGAGCTTTGACCATTTAGCGTGACCCGTGGCTATCACATGCAACTTGGCATGTCTCAAACCCAAAAAGCACGAACACGTGCGAGATTATTGAGCGACTGGTAGTGTGACCGCTTTCCTGATTCAGAGAAAGAGTCCAAGTCCAGAATGCGCTTATACAAGAGTGATACAGTGATATCGGTAGACCAGGTAAGGTAGACACGGCATTGTTGTTGTGGAAGATGATTCTTGGTGGATGCCCTGATGATAGCGAATGACGCAAAGATGCCAACGCTTCCCAGTCCGCCAAATTCAAGGTTCCAGGGCAAAGTTACGCGCGCCTTTGTCCGCCGACCAGAAATTGTTAGGTTGTCCCTCATTCATCCAAGAAAACTTCCACAAACAAAATCAACACATCTTCCTTCTTCTTCCTCACCACATCAACCACCTCCTCACAACCAGACCACCACTCCTCGATTCCGACCATTTCAGCGTCTGTCGTAATCCCTGCTTCGATCGCACCTCAGCAAGCAGGAAAATCCCAGCAAAGCTCCGACCTGTCCCAAGCTCTCCTTATCTCGTCAGCACAATGGCCGACACCACCACCACTCCCCAGAACACTTCGCCAGCGCAGCAGCAGTACCCGGATCTGAACCCATACTCGTCCTCCAACGGTACCTCCTCGACGACTTCCACGACTTCTCCCTCCACCACCGAGCAGGCGAAGCAGCAGGCCAACAACATCTTGAGCAGTAAGGTAAGAACATCCGCCAGACAGGCACCTACAAAACACACATACCCCACCCGTCACTTCCTAAGTGATGGAGCTCGACTGCCTGCCGGAATCCTACCCGCTTCGTGCGCAAGCCGTGCGGAAGTAGCAAGCTGTTCACGCGCAGGAGTCCACGTTACTGCTCTTTCCGCGCAAGCAGCAGACACATCATGGCAGTGCTGCTTCATTCACCTCGACATCGTCCAACTTCCACACCACAACATCCTTGACATCGACTTTCACTTCACCATCAATTTCACCCGCAACATCGGCTGACACACCAAACCTTAGCATTATCCAACAACTACCTCCAACACCGCCACCATGTCGGGCAACTCCTCCTTCCCCGATCCTAACAAAGTCCTCGCAGACGCCTCGCAGACCGTGCAGCAGACAATGGCGAACATCAAGAACTCGGAAACGGTCCAGTCCGTCGCCAACGGTCCTCTCGCCGACAAGGCTCGTGTCGAAGCCGATGCCACCAAGAACGAGTTCAGCAACCTCGCCGCTTCCCGCCAGACTCCTCAGACGCAAACCGCCAACGGCCAGGAACTCACCCACTACCACTCCTTCTTCTACAACCTCCTCTCGTGGGAGAACTCGCGAGCCACCGCCATCAGCTACGCGAGCATCGTCTTCTTCGTCTTCGCAGCCCGCTACGTTCCTCTCACCCGATATGCCATGAAGGCGCTCTACACCGTTCTGGGTATCACCGCGGCGGCAGAGCTCGCTGGCAGAGCTGCTTTGGGCGAGGGACTCTCCAGCAAGATGAGGCCGAGAAAATACTACACCATCCCACACGAGACCTTGGAGAGCGTTCTCGCCGATGCTGAGGAGCTCATCAACTTCTTCGTCATTGAGTTTCAGCGCGTCATCTTCGCCGAGAACATCTATGCTACCATTGGTGTAAGTTGACAGTGTACCCTGCTCGACTTGGATCGAATCCCACTGACACGCTGTTCCAGGCCTTCCTCTCCGCTTTCCTGACCTACTTCCTCGTCAAGATCATGCCCAAGTGGGGACTGTTCTTGTTCTTCACCACTGTCGTCTACTTCGCTCCTCTCGCCTACATCAGCAACAAGGAGTTCATCGACGAGCACCTCAGCAATGCTCAGAACATCGTCTCCGAGCAAGCCAACCAGGTCCGCGATATCGCTGCTAAGCAGACCAACAGCGCCTTGGAGGCCAGCAAGAGCGCAATCAGCCAGTACAGCGCCCAGGCACAAGAGATGATTGGACAAACCAAGAAGGCTGCGGTTGAGAAGAACATCGTCTCCCCTCAGACCGCTGAGAAGGTCACACCGGCCGCGGCGACCCCGGAGAAGGCAGTCAACAACACCGACTTCCCTTCGGCGCCCAAGGATGAGCCGGCGATTCTTGACTCTACTCACGTCGACCCGATCAAGCCTGAGGCCGAGTCCGAGCCTCTTCTTGCATAAAGTGTCCTGTGTTCGGAACGATTGCATCAACCTGTGCACGGTGCACATCCTAAGTCCTACATCCTGAGGTGGATATCCGATTGTCTGTGGCCACGGAGGGGGAAAGCCATGATGACAGTCGGACAGAAACAGACCGCAGACACTTGATCTGACGACTGGTGTTGTTTTTTCGGGAGCGCGTGTGCATTTGCAAAGGAAACAAAGCTGTACCATTACCTACTTTTTTTCAGCGTTGGGTCATGAATTTGAGCGAGCAAGCGAGCGGTTATGACCAAGACCTAAAAGTATTGTAGTATGAACGATGTGGTGTCTAAGTAATGTAAAGACTCTGTTCCGATCATGATGCCTCCAAGCCTGAAGTCGATGAACAGTAGTGGTGGCGCTGTTCGTCTCGACACTTAGAATGAAGTCCTCTCCAGCAAGCAATCTTCACAGCTCGCGCTGTATCAACAACCCTCCTCATCTACAACCGATGGACACTGCTGTACTTCGACCACCTCCGACAGTGCTTTCCGAAGAAGTAAAAGACGACGCCGAACAAGCACCACAAGGTCGTCAAGCTCATGTTCGTCATGATGGGCGGCACGTATCCGGACTTGACGATCCACGGCGTGAGGAACTTGGAGAAACCGTAGCCCCACATATTCTTGTTGACTGTGATGGAGACTGTACACGCGCGCCCGGAAAGTCAGTAACAAGAATTTGAAGATTTGGGGTTTGAGGGAGGAAGGGATAACTTGTGTGTGTGACGTACCCATCAAGCTGCCCGATACGGGTTTGTACGAGTCGACGGCGTAGGTCGTCGCCATGGCGGGTAAGGCGGCGACTTGGATACCCGCGCAGGCATAGCCGACCACGACGATGATGGCCCAGTGCCATTTGTTCTCGTAGCCGTAGGCGACGACGAAGTTGCCGAGGATCATGATGGCGACGTATGGGACTGGGGAGAAAGGAAGTCGTTAGTGGTCGTGGCAGGGTTTGAGAGGTCAGGTGGGAGTTAGGACTTACTCATGGATGGGAGACGCATCTCGGGCTCGCGGATGCCGCGGTTCTTCCTCGTTGCTCGGGCGCTGACCCAGTCGCTGAGGGGACCGGCGGTGCCGAGGCCGATGAAGGCGCCGACGAGGATGGCGAAGTTCATGAAGCCGATTCTCTCCGAGTTGAAGTTGTAGGGCGGTGCGGCGAAGTTCTGTGAGACAGAGTCAGCGCGATGTCTGTGGTATGCGGCTGGATCGTTTTGACTTACCTGACTCTGGGTGAGATTGATGGTCAGGAAACAGGAGCAAGACCACGACACCACGAAGGAGGAGAATTCGACGATTGGGAAGGCGAACAGCTTCCAGGGAACCCAGAAGTCGAGAAGGACAGCTCTCAGTGGGTTGGGGCTAGGAGCGTAGATTCCCCACTGGCTCCAGCTGGGTGACCCTTTCCCAAGCCACGGATCCCGATCAGCGGTCAGCTGATGGCTGAGGGAATTAGCTGTGTGAGGTCTTTTTGCATCGCCGTCGGTTGCGACATGAGCCGCTGTGGTATCCGGCTTCTCCAGTAGACTCCCGGAGTCTCTTTCCACGTTCTCTTGAGAGGAGGTTGAATCGATAATCTCGTTGGGATGTGGGCGGTGATATTTGGTTTCGGGAAACATGAAGACGACCATGAGGATGGAGAGTCCGACGACACCGGTGTTGAGCCACCAGAAGCTACGCCACCCGATGTGTAGACTCATGGATCCGCTGATGATCTGCAAATAATGTTAGTTGCGCTCCTCTCTCTCGTTGTCTGATCGGAATCGTACCGGTCCAACCATCAAGCTGCCCATGTAGGCCACCCAGTAGACTGTGTTCCAGAATCCACGATCATGCAGGAAGAATATGTCGGCAATCACAGCTGGTTGAATCGTCTCGGAAGGCCCAGCTCCGATGCCATTGAGGATGGTCGCTCCCATGAAGCTGGAGTATGTTGTTGCTTTGGCTCGCCATATCGAAGATGCGAAGCAAATGATTTGGCTGAAAATGAGCACTGGTCTTCGCCCGCACGATGTACTGATGGGTACCCTGAGTTGTACGGTCAGCCTTCCATTTCATGAGAGGCCGACTTGCAAATCTTACCAGATGAAGTTGCTGAAGCCCAGAACGAGAATGACCACACCGGTGAAGTCGATGACCTGCAGGCGGGAGATAAGCAAGAGGCTCTCGTTCGACGCAGGACTGAACAACTGACCTCCTCCAGACTCGCGTTGAAGTCTTTCATGTAGTACGGAAACATGGGTGCCAACGCGAGCGGGCCAAAGCCTTGGGTGAACGACACCATCGTAGATGCGATGATACACATGGTCTTCCACTTCAGACTCCAGTTCAATGGATCGTGCTTATCATCGGATGGCTGTGGTACCAGCACTTGAGAGCCGCCTTTGACGAAGTGATGAGACCCGACATCAGTCATGACTTCAGTTCCCGGGACGATGTCGACATGGAGCTCAGTTTCGAGCTCATGGAGCACCTGTACAGGCAAAGTCAGCTCACGGTCTCCTGCGATGGCATGCGCCTCTTTCACTTGCCTTCTCGCCAGCATTCATCTCCTGGTCAAAGGTCAGTTCAACGAACGTGCTCCAAGGTCGGAAAATCGCACTCACCATCTTTTCTGCCAACGAAAGGTCAAGGCTAAAAGGATAAGTCGACTGAGCCAGTTGCTGACAACAAGTCGACAGTGAAGAAGAGGCGAAAGAACACGACCTCTGACGTGGGAACCCTTGGACTGATATACGGACGAGTGTTGACCAGCCTGACAATCTGGACCGCACGGCAGATGTCGACCTCACCTTGAACGCATTAGAGACACGCTACTGCCACGAGGGTCCGCATGGCGGCGCATTCGGCGTGATACCTGACAGGGATTCCGGTCGTCTCATTCGACGAACAGGCATGGCTAGCAGGCCAATCTGCTGGTTGTTCCCCGGAAGCTCGGGGGGAGTGGTATGCCGCGAACCTGAAGACAAGGCATGGGGTAAAGTGCGGGGAATCAAGCAAAGGAAGACGCTGTCGGTAGACGAGCTGCAGATAACGAGTCGGGAACGCCCCGAGGTATTCCGGTTCTTCGACGTGTAGTTGTTACTTGTGCAGCCGAGACGGCGTCGGCATTTGAGGGCTGTCGCATGCCGTGCGACACTGCCGTATGCTGAAGTCCCAATTTCCCAAGAACATGTCAGACATCGCTTACATAGAGGCGTGAGTGTGACGGCAAGGATTAGGCGATTCAGAACGAGGCGCAGAAGATAGGAGGTAGGAAATCAGTCCAAAGGAGCAGGTCGTCCCGGGATTTGTGTGATCAGGAATGTGGAATTGCTTGAATGGACTTCACGACCGACGTCCAGGCGTACATGGCTTGGCCAGACTGTACAGTCTTCTCCATCGGGCGTTCCATCCTGCTTCAGGGCGAGGTGTCCGGGCAACTTCCAAGACCTGCATTGCCACGGTGAGCAGGCAATCTTGGGGAAAGAGGAAGCTCGAGTGAGATGTATGAGATGAATCAGAGGAAGCAGAAGATGCCGGACATCCGGTCAGCGCGGATGTTGCTGGTCCAGACTCTCCGAACAGGTGATGGAGACATGGGTACCAGATATGGCTACGCATCGCGCTCGAGCTGGTGCAACATATTGTGAGTCTTGCTGGAGGTGGAAAGGAGGAAGGAGGAAGGATGAAGGAAGACGGACGGACGAGTAGGTAGGTACGAAGTACGAAGTACGAAGGTCACCTGAGATGGCCCCACTTCAATTCACCTTCACACTTCCCAGGTTTCCCGTCCAACTTCTTGCTTCAATCATCACACCTCCCTCATTACCATCATCACATCCAGGTCATCGGTATGACTATGCACGTCCACGGTATCTGCCAATGGAAGTGCATCAGTGACCGTTGAGAGCAGCGACATGGCAGCATCAAAAGACCCGGCGGCACGAGCAACAGAGCATTGTCTACCTCTCCACAGCAAGCCAGACTCCTCGTCGTTCGGCATCGTCGAGATGATTAGGATGATGATGCGTGCGTCAAAGATCATTTCATCGGCAATTCGACGCGTCGTGGAAGTGCCCAAACGACCATGTGGTTTCCGCAGCGTTGCCTTCACCGCAGGTCGAGCAGCACATTCTACGTGCCTTGTCGTGGCAACAATACTGACTACACGGTATTGAACTACTGTATGAGCACACGCCGTGAGACTGATGTACTTGTTTGCAGCTGATTGGCATTGGACGAGCACGACAACGCGCTCCGATCTAGAGACACCCAAGTGAAGCTGTTGTACAGTCCTGAGAGTCAGTATGTGGCAACAATGGAGACTTCTGCCATGCCCGTGTTCTCCTCAATACCAGAAGGAAAAGCTTCCACATGGAGATAACCTATGAGCGATTGTTCTTCGTCTTTTCTCACACTCTTATTGTTCTCCGTTTGCGCCTATTGTCGCCATGTCACACATGGCACGTGGATTCATCCGTGCGGATCCTTCCATGCACGGCAGAGAAACATTTGCAACTTTCTTTTTCCCACACTTTCATCTCATGGCACTGAACATTACGCTGAACCCAACCTCGACCTGCTCATCAGAAGCTTCCTGAACGACCGCGCTTCTTTCCGTCTGATCGAGACAGCGCATCACTCCACCAGCTTTTGGCCTCTGACATTCAATGTCCATTACTCAAGCGCCGTTGGTCGGTCATCCCATCATCAATCGAATGGCTACCAGCTTGCTCGAAGCAAGCCAAGAAGAAGGCAGTGGACAAATCCTTTGCGTCTCATACACCAAGCAAGAGTACATTCGTCGCCGTCACGGATTTCTCGGCAAGCATCGCGAGTACCGACATCTGCCTCAGATCCTTCCCAGCATTCTTCGCGCAGCAGATGAAGTGTTCAGCTCCGGAGCACGGCAGGCAGATCAGCTCTCTGGCCAGCAAGTGCGCATTCGCGAGCTTGATTGCGGGATTGAGCCTCTTCTACCCTTTTCCACCACTACAAACACGCAGACGATCGACAGCTTCGCGAGCTACGGCGGTGTAGAGCGTGCTTCCGATACGCCTCCCGCGCCCGCATATCCGGCGTCATCACCAGGAATTTTGATGTCCGACCGGCAGCAACTTGCAACCTCTTCGCCTGCATCACTTGAGACCAGACCTGCGCGGGATTATTCGGACGCCGAGACTATTTCGAACATGTCTACCACTCCGCGCGGTACACCAAGCGAGACATTGCGCTTGTCTCACGCGCAACTGTCTGCGCAAGCATTTCATTATCCCGCCGTCTCAGATCAGCAAACAGCAAACTTTGGCACCGGCCTCCATACTAGAGGTACCCGCCACCAAGTTTCGAACCAGCAATTCTACGCACCGCAACGCCTCAACACCATGCAGACTTCTAACGCTGCAATCAACGTTCCGGAGCGCCCCCAAGTCCTCGCGCAGATCATAGCCGATCTCGGAAAGAAGACCTTGACAGCAGCTGACGCGCCATCGCAATATCAACGTGGAACTCAGCCTCATCATCAAACAACCAGTCAAGCTCTAGTGCAGGCGATTCCAGCAACAGCACATCAGGCTCATTACCCGGCACTCCAAGCTCATGTCCAAGCTCCAGCAGCCCTTCAATCTCTTGCGCAAGTAACTCACACACCTGCGCAACATCAAAATGGGACCCTCACTCAATTCGCTGAAGTCACTGAGATCCCAGCGCAGGTGCAGCATGGAAGTCTAGTTGCATCATCGGGACTGAATGACACCTCAACACAGTCTCAACAGGTCAACACTGCCACAACAACTCTTCAACGAAACAGTGACAGGACGCTCTTGGTACCGGAACCTGGAGCGCGGTACCAGCATGGAAGTGGCCAAGTCTCCGCCGTCAAAAATCGCGCTGTCATTTCTCCAGTCAAGCCACAGTCGAGCAGGAAGCGATCTGCGCCAGACGACGATGAGGCCGACGCGGGAGGCGGAGAAGAAGTCGGAGCTCTCGAGTCGACATCTGTCACGGAGAAGCCAACGACTAAGAAACAGAAAAAGGCTGCCGCTCCATCTACAGATGATAACACGACTGTCCCAAACGAGAGCGATGCCGACGTGACTGAGATGGAGGTCGATGCCGAAACTCCGCAACCAGCACCGCAGCGACCCTCGAGAGGTCGTCGAACTACCGCTACAAAAGCACCGCGCAACGCACCGGTGACTGCTGGACCGGACCCAATCGCTCCTCTTTCCGAGTCTACGCGCGGCTCAACGAAGATCAACGCCAGGACTACGTCGAATCGTGCAGCTGGCAGTAAGTCTGCTCCGAAGAAGAAAGCAGACCCTGCCCCTCACCCTACCACCGGCGGTAAGGGTCCTCTTCATCCTGCCAGCGACGAGGGCTGCGTCAACGGTACGAGAATGGCCAAAACCAAAGCCGAAGCCACAGACTCCGCCACCACCCGATACCAACGCCTCCTCTCCCAGTATAGCGGCCACGCGCGCTTTCCGGACTTTCCGCCCGAATTTTTCGACAAGGCGAACTTCAAGCCGAGCGAGAAGAGGGCTGTCGCCAACGGCGATACTGAGGGCGCCCCTGTGCGTTGCGTATGCGGGGATAAAATCGACAATGGCAAACCGGGTCGGGAGTGGGTCATTTGCGACACCGCCGACTGTGGCGTTTGGCAACATATTGACTGCATGAAGTGTGCTGTGCCACGGCCAGAGGATCAATACTATTGTCAGCAGTGTGATCCGTTCTTTCACAAGAAGCTGATTCGGGACTTGCGCAAGGGCCAGCCGTTGCAGTAGAGTTGGTTTCGATTTTGATGTTGATCTCGGTTGAGAACGAGTATTTGCGTTGAGCGGCATGTAAGAACTTGGCACAGCGGACAGATTGTTTTGAGAGAGGCTTGCGACAGATACCCATGAATCAAAAGTTGTATGTTCCGACTCATTTCTCTCGACCAATTCCTATCACGTAGGAATCGAATTCGTGTGCAGCTCCTTGACCGATTCCGCAAAGTGTTGATCAACGAAGGCAATGGAACAAGACTCCTGAGCATTTAAAGCATGTGGGTTTTGTGAAAAGTATGTGACTAACAGAGTTGGGAGTCTTCACAGCTCTGAGTGCTGTTGGTTCCTCTAGCTATTCAGATCTCATCCATGGAGTATTCCCTGTCAGCTCACACCGTCGCCGAACGACGCCAATCTGTCCTGCCCTGGACATGTCGCCGAAAAATACCGTAAAACGCACTGGGTATCCCTATACATTACATCCACCACTCCACATGCTCAATGCGCATGATACTCCTCCACAGTCGCCTGCATGGGTTTCGCCCCCTGGCCCCATGCAGGCGCCACAGTCGTCTTCACAGCCCGCCTCGCATCCACCTCACTACTCCTCGGTGACACAACAGGCGACGAAGGAACCATACGGATCCGTGAATGCGAACTCAAAATAGGACTCGCCGTGCGTCCCGGGTTCTTCGGCGGCGAGAGAAGCGGGCTCGAAGGTCGCGCCGGCCGCGTTGGGCTGGCGAAGCGGTCGGGAACGCGATCTCGCTCCCTCATCTCGTGGTGGCGTCGTGTTGGCAGGAGAGCGTCGTCGGAGGAGTCGGCGGCGCCGCTGCGGAGACTATCGGGAGGGGAAGGTCGTGCGTCGTAGAGCCAGGCGGATTGAGGGTAGGGACGGCTCGGTCGGGGACGTTGCTTCTTTTTGCCGCAGCAGCAGCAGAACCATTGGTAGCCTTCCTTGCGGCATTTGAGGAGGAAGGCGGCGAGGAGGATTAGGAGGACGGCGCCGGCGATGATGCCGGAGGCGATGCCTGCGACTGCGGCTTTGTTGTGAGACTTTTGTCCATTGTGGTTCGAGGCGCCGGCTGATGATGAGGGCGTTGCGGAGGATGTTGATGATATCGTGGAAGAGGAGAATGTGGAAGAGGACGCTGTGGTCGACGAGGAAGAGAGATCGGAGCTGGTCGGAGTCGACTGTGATGATGTCGGTATCGTGCTTGAGGGCGAGGATGGTGTCGATTGTGCGACGGATGTCGGTGCAGGCGTAGGAGCTGGTGTGCGGAGTGCGCCGAATTCGCTCTGGATAGAGGCGACGACATCGCTGGGTAGCGCAGAGATCAAAACAGAAACAGCTTCTGCAGACGGGAGCTGAGCCATCGCTGGTGTTGGTACGTTTGCAGCCGAAGCGGCGGCTCCAAGGGCGGAGATCAAATTGTCGACAGCGATGTCATTGTTTCCAGTCGCCATAATTCGATATCTCTGCGACTACCGCCATTAGCGAGGGCTTTCCTGTGCATTGGGATGTTGAAGTCGATGGATTGTGCTCACCTGGGAAGAGAGCCTCCGTGGCGCCCTTCGCCCTCTAATTCAAGACAGGGTATGGACGATAATTTCCGAGGTCTGATTGCAGTGTCGTCGTTGTTTCATCGACAGAGTTGGTGTTTGAGTCGTGGTGCCTGCAGGGACATGTCCCAGTGAACAAGTTCTCGATGTCGATGCTGGCCCAGGTCATCAGGATCGAAGCACTTTTCTGGAGCTTGACAACAGTCGTTCTTGTCGCACGAGGTGATGTGTTAGGTTACCGTTTTCTAAACGGTCACAGTTGCCAAAGTCGGTGGTCTTCGTTCATTAGCGTGCGGTGAGATCTGAAATGCCACTGTATCGCTTCCGTTGTCACGATGACTTGAAGGCGACCTCTTCAACGGGAGAAGGAGTCGAAAGCTGCTGAAACTGCTTGTGGTCGACGTCACTTCGTCATTCGAGTTTGAAGTTGCGACAGGTGTTCGTGACGTTCGAACAGGGTCGACGTTGTCAAAACGTCCTGTACCGAAAGTTAGTCGAGTCGTAGCAACGCCAACGGTCTGGACCAAAGGACGGTCACAACTCACAATACTGTGTGAGGATAGAATGCTGTCAACGATGTCCAGAACAGAGCATCGGCATAATTCGTTGGCTTGCCAATCGATCTCCCGACATATGGTTGCGAAATCGCAAGCGAGTGACTGTTTCCTTGAGAGTATCCTGCAGGTGAGAACTGAAGCACGGTGCGAGAGACTGGTGAATGCAAGCACAATCAATGAACACCTTTTCACAGCCCGTCTGAAGGCTACTCACCTGCAGTGGGATGTTGGAGAGAGTCCAGAGCTATTCTTGCGGAGGCGCAATGCAGAGTGAGTGTTTCGCTTCCAATGGCAGCGCCTAGCAGCGTGGTGCAAAACCTCCTGCGCCCCGAACTGTTGGTACTGATCAACCACATTCTTCCTGAGCAGCCGCTGCTAAACCTGTATCATGGATGCTCGCTGCATCTCAATGAATTTGACATACTAGTCCAAGTACGAACTCATCGGAGTAAAACGTCATGTTCCTGTGCGGTACTGACTGGACTCTGTCCTTGATGGATTCGTCGGCAGTCAGGAGACGAAGCCGCGACAGATTCTCTTGGTGCTTCGATGTACGCGTGCCAGGTGATCAAGCCGTACTGCGACACAATGCGGAGTGAGCAGGGGTTCTATTCTGTATTCCTTTCTGTATTGGCTACAAGCGTCTATAATTAGGACAGTAGTACATCCTTCGAAGCGGTCTTCGGTAACAGTGTTCTACTTGTTCTTGACGGTGAACTTGCTGGCCATGGATTTCTGCGAATAATGTCAGTCATTGCTCACGTCGACTGCTTGCCTCAAAACGTGCACTTACCCGGTTCCTTGAATCACTGAGCTGCAAGATTCCCTGAGTGATCCAGTGTGGCAATGATCTGAAGTGAACAACGGGTTTCGCATTGCCCGCAAGGATGATCTGGCGACCTCTTCCGCTCATGATCTGCTTCACCACAGCGTCCGTAACCTCCTTTGGCTCCAGCACGTTTGCACCCGCTTTCTTCAATTCTGCGAGATGAGGTGTGACCATTGGTGTTGCCGCGAAGAATGGGTGGACCACGGTGAACTTGAGCTCCGGAGCGTTATGGAGCACACGGGCCTCATTTTGGAGGCCTTCGTGGAAGCTCAGAGCGGCGACCTTGGTGTTGCTGTATGGCGTGATACCGGCGGTCGTCACGAAAGACGCAATGCTTGCAATGGTCACAACGTGGCCCTTCTTCTCCCGCACCATGTTGGGCATGAACTCGGCCACGGTGTAGTAGTGACTGATGACATTGACGTCAAAGATCTTTCGGAGCTGCTCCTTGGTCTGGTCGACAATGGGACCCTCTCCCGAGATGCCAGCGTTGTTGACCAAGATCGACGGGTTGCCGTGCTTCTCACGGATCTGCTTGGCAACCGCAGCCACTGCATCACGGTCGGTGACATCGCACTTGAAGTAGTGGATCTTGGGGTGCTTGATGGCGGGTGTAGCTTCGTCTCGCATGTCCAGTGCCATGACGTTGACACCCCTTTCGGCCAGATCCTTGGACATCAAGCTACCAAATCCTCCTGTTGCGCCAGTGATGACCGCGATCTCGTTCGGCCAGTCGTATTTGTGCGCCTCGGAGCGCCAGCGGTAGTTGTTTTGTGCGAGCTCCGAGAGCCATTCGTTGACCTCGCCGGCCAGGCCGAGACCGAACAGCCATTTCAGGGCGGTGATCGCGCGGGAGATGTTCGTCGAGGAGACGTATTGGCGAAGCTGGGCGAGGAGCGGGTCTCTGAAGCGATCGGGAGCGGCGGTGAGGGCGAAGAGGAGTGCGCCAGTCACGGCAGGAGTCAATGCTAGCTTGGTGGCCATGACTGCTTCGAGTGTTGATAGCAGGACGGGAGGGGTATGGATGGAAACAAATGGGTACGAAGGAGGAGGTTGACGATTGTCACATGCGCAGATCTTTATACTTCACAGTCGCATCAAAGCACGCTCCGTGTCGCGTTACCAAGGAGGATATTTGGCTGGATCTGGAGCTCTCTGCGACGCGGGGCGCGACATCATCGTCCTCGTTTGTGACACGGAGCCTCGGCTTACTTTTTTAATTTACCTAGCTTCGAGACGAACCTGTTCGACACCTCAGGACACCTGGGCTACCGGCATGCCTTGGTCATGATTGAAGACCTTTGACGGCACCTCACTTCCTTGCGCACTGCTTTGATGCGCTGGGATCTCGATGGCGACAAGATTGTGTGTGGAGCGTCGTCCTTGGTGCAATGCGTTGACGTGAAGTCCCATTGATGATTTTGATCTACCTTAGATTCAAGATTCGCAAGCGCCGGATCTCTGCCCGGGGCGGCCGATCAAAATTGCTGGAAGCTCGGTCTCGTACACGACTTCACAGCTTCTTGTCCATCCGAGAAGGATACGCTGGTCCTGATCACAACCATACCTTCTTCTCATGCAGTGCTCCACCGCAGCGCCCGGGCTGCTGTTCCACACCTTAACGCCCTTCTTGTACCCGTGTCTCGCTCGCCGGTCTCTCAGCTATGTAGCAGGACGACGGAAGGCGAGTCGACCGCAACAGTCTGCACGCCAAATACATACGACCTTCAGAGCGCTCGACGAGATATCGACCGAGCACACTTCATCCGTGGATGTACACAAATATGACCATCTCGATCCCATTCCGCCTGATTACTCGGCGCAACCTTTCACGGATGCCTGCAGTTTGACGGTAAGTGCTGGCGCTGGTGGCCACGGCTGTGTATCATTTCTCCGAGAAATGTTCATTCCCAATGGACCCCCCAATGGAGGGGACGGTGGGACCGGTGGCTCGGTGTATATTCAGGCTGTGAAAGGGGAGACGAGTCTTCACAAGATTGCAAGACGCAGTATCCTCAAGGCCGGGCGTGGCAAGAATGGGCAGGGAAGTTCAAGAGGCGGAGCGAGAGGCGAGGACCTGCTTCTCACAGTCCCTGTCGGCACTGTGATAAGAGAGGTCTGGCGGATAGATCCAGTCGAAGTGGAGCAAGACAGACAGGCCTCGGAGGCTGCAGACAACTACACTCGTACGGCGAGTGCAGACGAAGGGGAGGGAAAAGAGCCTGCGCAAAATGGAGACTTCCGTCGTGACAAGTGGATCATCTATCCTGGCACTCTGCCGAAATCGTTCGGCATTGCAGACTTCCCGCCAACGCCCAAACCACGGCGGAGTCATTTGACTGCATTGCAACCTCCTGCACCTCTACGCCTAGATCTTGACACACACATGGAGACACCTATGCTACTCGCGGCTGGCGCAATGGGCGGCTTAGGCAATCCACACTTTGTGACCAAGACTCAGTCTCGCCCTAAGTTCTCCACCAAAGGAGAGGACGGCATGAAGATTCACTTACAGCTCGAGTTGAAGCTTCTTGCAGACGTAGGCCTGGTAGGCCTTCCCAATGCTGGAAAATCGACGTTGCTGCGAGCAGTGACGAGATCAAGGACGAGGGTGGGCAATTGGGCTTTCACAACCCTGAGTCCTAGTATTGGGACAGTCGTGCTGGACACGCACACCGGACGGCCGGCTCTGGATACAAAGGGTCGCCGGAAAGAACCAAGAACGCAATTCACGATCGCCGACATTCCTGGCCTGATCGAGGACGCGCATCTTGATCGTGGACTCGGACTTGGCTTCCTGCGCCACATCGAGCGAGCGGCAGTGCTAGCATTCGTCGTAGACCTCAGCGCCCGAGATGCCGTGGCGGCGATCAAGGCTCTTTGGCGAGAAGTGGGCGAATACGAGAAGCTACGCGAGCAAGAGCTCAATGCTGAGACCCAGCGACTGAACCCGCCGGAAGACGGAGTCGTCGCGTTCCAGCCACTGGAGCCTTCCGCGCCATCTCACCCGTCCGCCTCTGATTTCGAGGACCAGAGCAGCGGCACGATGCTCCATGCACCTTTAGGAAGAGACCTACCAGCCCTCTCGCTGCCGCCCATTAGCAGCAAGCCTTGGCTGGTCATCGCAACGAAAGCAGACCTTCCCGATACGAGAGAAAACTTCGCGAAGGTACAAGACTGGCTCAAACGAATCGAGACGGGCGAAGAGGAACATCCCAGTGGGAAGAAGAACGCCTGGCGCAAGCGCATGTATTCCATGCCGGTTTCTGCTATCAACAAGGAAGGCGTAGCGCGGCTACCTGAGATCGTGCTGAGTCTCCTCGATGACTGAGTGGTCGGAATTATTATGTCCCAAGGGTACCTCCAGGTATGACAACGTCAGGGCCCAGCCCTTTCCTTCTCGGCACTTGGTCCCGTGATGAGATCCGTCCACAGATATGTACGGCTACGTAGATCATGTGCTGTGCTTCCTCGAGTCAGCCTCTCACACCGCGGCATGCCGGCCTCATGTTTGACGCGATGGGTTTCAGTATCGTTGGCTCAAACTTTAAATGTGCTTGCGCTCTTCGCCTCTGTGCTCGGTGGTGATGGGGGCTCGTTAGTTGTCGTTCAGATGTTCATCTGAAATCGCATCAGAACACGAACAGGGCTCAAGATGGATCCTTGTTGCGCTAATGTGATGATTGATTACGCGCGTTGGTCTCGCGAGCCATCAAGGATTGGCTGGTCGTCGATCACTGGGATATCCCTGTTGAAGATAACGATGGCAGATGGAGAAATCTCAAAGGTGACCAGGGTGCCAGGCCAGGATGATGAGATCTTGCGCACGGTACTGATGAGTCTCAGCACCACTTTGATCGACTCTCACATCACCGCTCATCGAGCCACACATGCTCCGTTAAGAGAATGATGGTAGACACCTACTATAGCTGGGCAAGCAAAAATATGCGGTTCGGCAGTCGTGCTCGGACTCGTGGTTCGTTGGATGAGACGCCTTGAACCCGGTTTCAGCTACCAGGTACAGTTCCATGTGTTTCAGATGGTCAACTTTCCAGCCTAAACGTGCTCGTGCTCGTGCGGGGGATGCGGCGGGACCATATGCAGCCACGGGGCATTGTGAAAGCGGAGAGATTTTGTCGTCACGCGTGGCGGACCGTGAATTCATCGCGTGTTTAGTTAGTGAACGTTGCAGTAGCTGAAGCATTCCGGCTCAGGGAGTGACCAATTGTGCCTGAGATGCACAGCTCACATGCATATAGGTATGCATTGGACACATGTTCCTTGTACAAGTCAACCACAAATCTGGCCGGCAGACCTTGAAGCTCGGTGGATAGTCTAGGGCTTGTCCGGCCAGCGAGTCGTGCAGCGCGCGTCTGATCAACGATCTCCATTCTGGCCGAATTTAGAAGCCGGACCTCCTCTTCGCTGGAGCTCGATGTGTTTCATAAGTCTTGTGCAGGCCGGAAAGGAGAACCGTCCCATCGAGCACGCCAGCGACGCGACAGGAACGTAGCACCAAACTTCCACGTGCGGGACCGTTCCATTTCTCGTGAAGCACCGGCAAGTCGGGCCACGCTAGTGGTACCACAATTCAACGGTTCCCACCCGACTCTCTGCTCTGGGATGGCCTGTTTGGGATCCATTGGGGGGCCATCTGCTCGGTTGCCTCTCGGACTCGACGCCAGGTTTAAGCTGGAAGGCCGACTGAGGGAATGTGGTGATGAGTCTGTGACGGACCCGGCATGGCCGATGCCAAGTTTCCGGTGCGCACGAACGAAGAGCCTTGCGGAGCGCGCGCGATCACATATATATATGTAGGAATCTGATAAGGTGCAGCCATACCCGGCGCCTCCTTGGCCATGCACATCATTCAGCCTGTGAGTCGGCTTGCACAACTCGTCCGGCAGATCCTGCACCGAACTGGCAGACTCTTGAAGGCTGCGTGCAAGAGGCAAAGGCTGTCCATATGGGCGTGGATGTAACGGCATTGGCGTGGTACCTTCAAGCGATTCATCCCCAGCCATACCAGACCAGGTATGTAGCATCGATAGCCTAGCTTGAAACCCGGTCGCCTCTGCTTTGGCCCATCGAGGATGAAGGGGAGATCCCTAAAAGTACAGTAGGTTTTTAAGTGCACTTCCCTTACTAGCCGTGTCCCGCACTTGTACCCTGTGCTCTCCTAGTCCTAGCTTTACTTCTGACCGGCCAAACCTCCTTTGACCGCCCTCTCAATTCTCAACCTGCGCGCTCGAATTCACGGTGTTCGGACACCTTACAGTCGTTTCGGCACAGTTCTCTCATGCAGCGGCAAACAGCGAGCCGCGCACCACAGTCTCCGCCGCGTGCCTCGCGCTGCGACTGGATGAGATTCCCACCAACCGCAGAGGTGTACCCGCGCACACAATGGCACTAGACCACAGGTACCAAGACCGGGAGGAGGATTCCGATTCTTCCGAGGGCAGCAACAACGAACCATCCGATCAGTGCGAAGACGACCGCTGTCGCGGTCCTCAGCCGCCCATATGGCATTGCGTCGACTGCGACAGCTCGTATTGCAGGTAAGCCACCTCTTTGTGGTTTTACGCCACCTGCCAAATAATTACGAAGCTAACGCGCAGGGCAAAGTGAATGCTGGGGTCTTCAAGGACCTCACAAACCGAAGAAGAAAGGCCGCGATGGCATGCCACACGAGAGGACGAGTCCGCACGTTGTACGCTCGCTGAAGAGCATCCTCAACCCAACGCGAAACTCGGCAGAAATCCAAAAACTTCACGAGGACGATGAAGCGACGAAATGGTTCGGTGTCACCCGAGATGCGACCGCGAAGCCGACGTTCCAGGACTATGGCCGCTATGCCACCCTCATGTCCAACATCTCGCCGCTCGAGAATCAATCACACCGGTATCCGCAGATCGTGTCCTTCATAGGTGTGACGAATGCTGGAAAGTCAACTCTGATCAAGATGCTGGTGAATCACGAACTGCAGGAGCAATCCGCGGTGAATCGGTCAATGTTTCCTTCGCCCGTCGTCGGCAGTGTGGTCAACGATGCGGTTCCTACCTCTGGAGATGTCCACCTTTATGCCGATCCCGCGACGCACGCTGAGCAGTTGCCAATACTGTACGCCGATTGTGAAGGATTCGAGGGTGGCGAGCGTACTCCTCTTGGGTCTCGCGGGCGTCGTAAGACAATGCACGCAGCTTCCGAGATGGACAATGGCGATTTCCAGCCTGCATCAGCCCAGGTCCACAGTCGTACGATTGAATGGGCCAATACCGAAGAAACACGCCAGCGCGAATTCACAGTGTCAGCCCTTTATCCTCGGTTGCTCTACACATTCTCCGACTGCGTGGTCTTCGTCCTTAGGAATCCCAAGACTTTCCAGTCTGCTGTATTAGGAAAGTTGTTGGAATGGGGTGCGAGCTCGCTTGAGAAGTCTATCAATCAACCAGCGCTTCCCCACTGCATCGTGGCTGTGAATGGGTCGGATCCTTCAGTGGATGGGAAAGAGTGGGATGTCGACTATGCAACTCAGAACTTGCTTTCATCCGTGCGAGGAGCTCTCGATAGCGTCGAAGGCGTACCGCGCTTCAGAGCATTGGCGGAGCACTGGAGGAGCCTCGGGAAGCATATCTACACCGTGGAGGACCTCATCCTGCGATACTACAGCTCCTTCAAAGTCGTCCGAATACCTGCGAAACCACGATACACCACAATCAGCGAACAGGTTGGCAAATTGCAGGCAATGATCAAGTCAAATTGCGAGGAATCGTTCCGGAACAAACGCAGAGCGCGCATGCTTTCGACTGCAGATGAACTTCAAATCTACCTGCAGGCAGGATTCGATCACTTCACCACGCATCTGGATGTGCCTTTTGATTTCATGCAGATCTCACTCTTGCGCAACCCCATTCCTAACGACTTTGGCGGACACATTCTTCAGCTCTGCGCGACGATCAGCTCTCAACAACCGAATCACCAGCCTGGCAGGATAACCTGGATCTTCGAAAAGCTTAGTGTCATGCTGGCTTCATGCGTGCTCCTCGATTGTGCCCGATTCCGGAAAGGACAAGTGGAAGAGCTCTTCTCAAGCTACGAAAAGTTCTTCGATTGGGCGATGGGAGAGTATCTGGAGATGCATTACCCCTGTTCATACGTGAGCGCGGACGGAACCCGTCAATGCATGCTCGTCAAAGCTCGCCATCTCCCGAAAGGTCACCAGGACGAGCAAGGCATCATCGCCACTGGTGATTACCAGGCGGCCTTCGACTCGAACTTCTTGCAAACGTGGAAAGCTCAGCTGCGTGCGGCAGTCGCTACCATACAGAGAGACTTCCAATACGAGTTGGAACAAATCACAGAAAAAGGCGAGATACACACCATTTCCGAGGAGAGTCTAGCGCTGGACCTGCACATCGATTACCTGAACACATTCTTCGAAGCTGTGGGTCCGGCATCGTCGATTAGCAGTCATGCAACGTGCTTTTGCTGCTTGATGGACGTTCCAGAACACCCTCTTCCATGTGGTCACGTCCTCTGCACGGCCTGCATCAAAGCATACGGCAAGCAGAAGAGATCTTCCGTTGTTGTGTCGTGCTGTCCACTGCATCGCGAGTCCACAAATTGGGCAAAGCCTCAGATCATCAAATTCAAGCCAGCAGGCGCTGGAGCACGCGTGCTATCCTTGGATGGAGGCGGTATCCGTGGTATTGTTCAGCTGGAGGTGCTACGAGCGATCGAGAACGTTCTGGGCGGTCACATGTCCGCTCCATCATTCTTTGACTTGATCGTGGGAACCGGCACCGGCGGCTTGCTGGCTGCTGCTCTCTCGCTCAAGGACAGAACCGTTGAGTCGTGCATTGATATGTTCACCGCTCTCTGCGATCATGCGTACACTCGGAGGCGAGTGCCTATCATCAGCCACATCGCAAGTGTGCTTGGGAGTGGACCGAAATACAAGACTAAGCCTTTGATCAGCGCTCTCCAGACTGCGTTCGGTCCGGATGATGCTTTCTTTGGATCGAATAACAAGTTCCGGAATGGTTCCCGAGTTGGCATCACTTCTACCAGTGCCACTGGACAAGACACCATATTGCTTGCCAGCTATCGTCGACCCGACGACCTAATGCCTGCTTATGCTTTCGAGAGGCCGCACGACCCGGAGCTGGAAATGAAGACTTTCGAGGCTCTCGCGGCCTCTCTTGCAAACCCCAATCTGTTTCGACCTTTTATCTTTCACAACAAAGCATATCTCGATGGAGGTCTACGCTTACCCAATCCCGCAGTCGTGGCAGAGCGGGAGCGGAGGTTGATCTGGCCCGATTCAGGACAGCCCGATATGTTCTTATCGCTCGGCACTGGTCAGAATAGACTGACGGTCCTCCAAAAGCTTTCAGATCGACCGAAGGACTCGTCGGCCTCCATCATGTCTGCAGCTAATCCCCGAACATCGAAATTGTCATCGGGTCGGTGGCGAAGTCGACGAGCCGACGATGTTTTGGATGCGGAGCTCGCCTGGGCAGATTTCAGGGCAGAGATTGTGAAAGATTCATTGGAAGCCAGAGGTCGACGATTCATCAGGTTCAACCCAGATCTGGACAAGGATCCGCCTAGTGGGGACAACAAGTCAGAGATGTTGTCGTTGCAGCTGAACGTACGGAAGCGACTGCAGACCGCTCATCGACAGGCAGCTCTGCGGAATGTAGCACATCGCCTGGTGGCATCATCGTTCTACCTGGAGTTGCAATCTAAGGCCACAGCCGAGAAGAGCGAGCAGGTGTGCGCCGCTACCATCGTCTGCCGCTTTGACGACGGTAGTCCGGAGATGGCAGCTCTTGGCCACATCCTCAAAGATCGACGAGTGGACGATTTTGAGCCGTACTTCTTGATCAAGCCAAATCAGGATCAAAAGGAAACGTCTTTCAAGGTCACGATTACTGCCGACGTGACGGCCGGTATGATCAACAATCGTGTGTTTGGACTGCCAAACACATACATCCCCTTGCGAGACGAGAGCAAAGCAACAGCTATAACTCTCTTTCTGACAAAGCATGATGGTCTGGAGCCGGATGGTTTCCCTATCAGTGGCTTTCCCAAAGTCCTTCTGGGAGAGCAGCCGTCGGCAAAGACCAAACCACGTCGTGCTGTGCGCGAGAGCACCGAGCAATTGCGGCGCAATGGGAAGTCCTCTGACGGCGACTCTGTGTCGCTGAATGGAGGTCCGGACGGCAGTGACACAGCTTCGATACAAGAGTTGACGTCCAAATTCGCCCGCAACAGCATGTCCAACAACGGAAGACCCAAGATGTCGCTCGCAGACCTGATCGATCAGCACCAAAACTCCGGCACCAGCATAAAGGCACGAACCAACCGCTTCTGGACGTATATCGGTAACAACCACATGGCCCAGAATCCGGACATGTACACGGAAGATGAGCTCTCCAAGTACGCCGTGAACGCTTCAGCGGATGGTTCTCCCAATCTCGAACGTCCTCCACGAACATCCTCCATCGCTCCCATGACTGCGCTACCGCCCATGCCCGGCATGCCGGCGGCTCCACAGACCACCCTTCTTCAATCTCGCCATTACATCCCGACCATGACACCAGGCTTCACCGAAATCGACGCGGACAATAAACCCGCATTCCAGGTCTCGCGTCGCACGCTCCCCTCCCAGACTGGGAACAACAACAGCTGTATTGACCTCTCTATATCCTTCGATCCCGGCATGAGCAGGCAGCACTCCAACGCCAGCAGCGCCGACACCCTTACCCGCTCCAACTCTCAAGTGACCTGGACCGGATCCCAACAAAGCACCCGCGCCTCGGAAACCACCTTTTCATCCATGACGCACCGCAACACCCTTCCCAGCGTGGGCGACGACGGCTTCGAAGACGATGGCGACTGGTACAGCGGCGACGACGTATCACTCGGCGAGGCACAGCCAACCTCACTTGTACAGGTACGCGTCCGTAATACGGTAGACTCGATCATGAGTCTCTACCGCCACGATGTAGTGTATTGAGTCTTACCATTTTCTGTTCATTTAGCTCGCACCCGCGTACCCAGTCCGATCCAGAAACTCCACCTCCACCATTGACGCGGCTGTTGTAAGTTTTGATTCATCCTCTACAAACGTTCAATCGAAAGAAATTGGATTGCTAACGGTTTTCCAGGCGGGCGCGCTCCCCGACGAGAAGTAAGTTTACGCCTGCATAATTTGTGTGGCAAAAGTATGATTGCTCGGACTTCAAAGGACTAACACATGTCTGTTCTGTAGTGCTAAGGTCGCTCTCGATCGATGGTTGACGTCGCAAAAGAGCTCCCTCTCAATCCGCCACAGCAAGGGCGAGAAGCTGAAGGCGGTGCAAGAGGAGGAGTGAGGACGAATCCCCTGTTTCATCGCGCTATTGTGTTTGTGCATAAGCTAAGGCGCGGTCTACTGTATTGGCGTTCGGCGCTGGAGGACAGGAAAGGAAATGATGGGCGGTCTTGGTGGTGAATACCCCTATTTTCGAAAATGATCAATGTGACCTCACATGGGGAACGGGTGTTCTTTCTCCCGATGTGCGATGCTGGACGGGTGTGTAAAGATATGTCTGTCGCATATAGGATTGTACACAAGCTCTGCACAACCACGACATTGTTACATCCTGAGCTGCTGTCCAACTGCACCGGTGCATCGTTGTTGTAACGTCCGAAAGACGGAATGGCCAAATTTCGAGTCCTCACGATTGCAGACCAAACGAGCCAACATTGTTTAAGAGTGGGACGACGTAGGCCATCGGCAAACGGTCAAGGCGACAGAGAGAAGAACAATATATAGCTAAAAGATCTGCATGGTGTTCGTCCTTTGGGGTTGGTGATTCGTATAGCAAGCTTGGTATCCAGTGCTTTGAGAAGCAAGGAGGCTCGGCGTAAAAGACATGGGAGCAAGACTTGCGCTCACAGCGATGAATTCGACACGAAAAGTTCGGTCACAAGACCGGTATGTTTGTTCAAGGAGATGTCCTGTCGGTCGTGGAGTACAAGCTTGTTGAAGGCCTGCTTCCGAGGAATATTGACAGGTTTGTGAGACTCGACGGGAACCGGCGGAGATGATTGTACAAGGAGAGCCTGAAGAGGTTCGCTCGGTCGTGGGCATCGCCGGACACTGTCACACGAGCGCAATCATTGTTAACACTTCCTTACGGCCTCACTCTCGAAGGTGCGTTCGCAGGGACGGTGCTAGCCACCTTGGGATCCCGCTCTCCGTCCTAGCGATCTGTCACTTGGACCTACTTCTATCATGGATGATCGTTCGTTTCGATGCGATGCTGCTGATGACGCTCGCTAATACGCTGCATGCTGAATCAAGACCTTCTCCGCTTCGCAAACTCACATGTCCGGCTCTGTACAACGTCTCATGTGGCCCAACGTAGTCGTGGCCATGGTTATCGAGGCATCGGCACGTGGGGAGGTGGTGTTCGTCCTCTGCTCCGCCGCCTGTCCTTGTCCTTTCTCCTGTGCTCTTTGCCCGCCGCGTCACCACTGTTCCTTCGTTCCTTCAATCTTCGGTGATCATGTCTAGGCGGCGGCTCTCCAAATCGTGGATCGAAGATTCGAGGGTCGCGATGGTCAGGAAGTACTACCTCGGCCAAGCTGAAGTAGTAATCCAGAACTTGCGGATAGCGCAGGCAGGACGTTCGCCAGTCCTGGTCGACTCCCTGCTGCAGTATCTGATTTGCCCGTTGAATTTGCGAGTGTACTAGGTGGAACTGAGCCGGATCCAGTGGTGGATTCCCGCTGTAGCGATGGTAGAGAGTGTAGTAGGGCAGCGTCTGCAAATAGGCGCGGTGAGCATCCATGCGTGCCGATCGGAGCGTGTGGTAGGTCTGAATGATCGAATTCCTGGCGTGATCGAGCACGAACTTGCTTCGGAGTTACTTCTGTTAGCTTGCGGTATTGTGCTGGTCACCAGGTCTCCCGCACCGAATCTTGTGTAAACCATCCCATCTCTCCATTGCCTGATCCAGTGCCAATTGCAACCGCTCGCCTTCATGTGGGCATTCCGGGTCTGGAGGCGCGCCGCAGATAGCACAGTTGGCTTCTACACCACCAGACACTGGTCTGGTGGCCATGAAGTTAAGCAGGGAGTGCTGCTTCTATTCTCGGGTCGATGTGGCTTCGATAATTCGCTACGATGTCGGCGTTGGCGAGGGACAGTGACTCGAGGTATCCAAGTGCGGTCGGAACATGGCAGACGTCCTCGCCGCTGTCATGCCGCTGCAACAGCGGTATGGGTCACTGCAAGGAAGCTGAGAACTACGCGCGTAGTCCGTACTGGCGCGCTCGCTCGCAGCATCTCTTTACAGTTTGGCAGGCTTACTGATGGTTGTGGGTAGCTGCATGTGAAGACCCAGCCCGATTGGAGCCGGCTCACGTTATGCGCTGGCGATTGGGCAAAGTGGACCAGCATCGGCTGATCACGAGCGATCGGGCATCGCTCATTCACAACTGGGCTGACCTTGGACCCATGTTCAAGGTTTGCACGAAGTTGCATTGGTGTCTGGAAGGTGAGGTTGGAAAGACGTTGGACTTCTGACACTTCACTTGGATCGCCAAAAGGCTTGGCAATATATCTAGAGGGTCCCGTCGTCGGAGCGATACAATGCGACCATCGAGGTCGCTGTTCAGTGATTTGTTTCGGACTCTTTTGGTCCTGACTGTATGATGTAGACCGCTCGAAAAGACGCTCGGTTTCAATAGGGTATCCGCTTTTCAGGGTTATGCTACGACTCGCCACTGCACATGATTCTCCAATGCTTCTCTGGCCTAGAGGAGGGCCTCACTCTCCAGTCAACAGGCCTTCCTTTCTCGCCTTCTCGCTGTCTTTCAGCGCGGCGATTTCCTCTTTGCTCATGTTGTACGACGCTGCCACCTGGTTGAAAGGATTGTCGGGGTGCTTCTCGAATTCCTGTAGAAATGTCAGTCTTGCTTTCTCCACTCAGTATCTTCATGTCACACACCTTTCGGATTTGGTCGATCTTTTGTTGTCTCCGAAGACCCTTCTCCCCTGCCATTTCCTCTAATCTCCTCTCCTCGAACGCATTGTAGGCCGCCTTGAATCTCCTCTCGGGATGACGATCGATCTTGTCGTTGTTGTTGGAGGTCAAGGATAGAGCGTCAAGGGCATTGTCTATACCCGTTGCGTTGAGTGCAGGGCCCTTCTTGGACGATGCTGGCTCGTCGTCCAAGGCAGAAAGGTCGAGTCCTCGAGTCTTCTTGACAGGAGCCTTATTCTTGCCGCCGACTGGTTTTGATGGAAGCGATGCTTCTTCCTCTTTCAACAACGCTTCCTTCTCCTGCTTCTTTCTTAGAATCTCGGCCTGTTTCGCGGCTGCTGCATCACTATATCCCGTCTCGAGTCAGCATCTGCCGGCACAAGCAACGTTGTGGTATCTCTTACGCTTTACTGCTGTCCTTTGATCCTTTCTGCCACTCCTTCTCTTCTGATGCTGCTTTTTTCGCGTTCTCGGCGGCTGCTTTCTGTGCTGCCACTTCTTGCTTCTTAGCATTTCCCGCTGCCTTTTTGCTGTTTTCCGTTTTCGGCATGGTGGTAGATTGTGGCTTCGCAGGGAAGATCAGCTTTACGGGCCGACGATTCTGAAGGTACCTTATTGGGTTACGTAGGATGACGATGTGTGCTCAGGAACATCAATAGGAAGACGACTCGGACTCTTCAAATCTCGAGAAGTGACGCACGGCACGCAAGCATGTGGGGTCTGACATGTGGAAGCTGCACGGACTTGAGTCCGTCGTTGGTAGACCTTCGAAGCTCCCGTCCACTTCACACGTCCTCACCATTGCACTGTCATCGCAAGGCTGCAGCACAATGGTCAAGGCACTGTCTTTCAAAGGCGACAAGAAGACCCACAAGAAGCGAAAGCGCACCCACGAAGATGTCAACGAAGAAGACGCGCCGTCCTCAAAGCAGCTCGTATCCGCAGACGGCCCTCCAGAAGATGATGAGAATTGGGTCTCAGCGGAGACTGTCGAAGACATCGCTGGACCAGTTGTGCTAGTGCTCGTGACAGAGCCAGTCTCCTGCGCTGCGGTGGATCAGCTTGGAAAGGTATTCACTTCGACAGTAGAGAACATGGTGGAGAATGAATCGAGTACCGCAGAGCCACACGATGTGAGGCAGGTTTGGATATCACAGAGAATAGTGGGCTCGGAGAACAGCTTTACTTTCAAGGGACATCATGGAAAGTGCGTATAGACACCGACGAGGCCTGCGATGCACGAAGCTGACTTTTGCGAAGATATCTGGGTTGCGACAAGTATGGTATTCTCTCATCGACCAGGGAAGCAGTCTCGCCCGAAGAGACTTTCAAATGTACTGCGTCAGATTCCAAGCCCGGCCACTTCGATATTCAGACGATGCGATCCACATTCCTTGCGGCAGACGGCGACAAGAGCCCGCCTGAGCTCCGGGGAGATGCAGAAGAAGCAGGAGAGACGACGGCTGTCCGTATTCGGATGCAGGCAAGGTTCAAGCCCAAGCATAAAGTGGACAAAGCAGAAAAGGTCCGCGCAAAGATCTCAAGAAAGGAGCTGGAAAATGAGGTTGGAAGGCGCTTGGACGACGCCGAGGTGAAGAAGCTCAAAATCGCTCGACGAGAGGGAGACTTCCATGAAGTCATGTTGCAGGTGAAGGTGAAGGGCAAGCATGACAAGTATGCTTGAATGATGCTTGGATGCGGATGATTTCAGGATTCCTCGTCTTGCTGATTGTCCTTTTCCGATGAGGCATGGTCTTCTGGAGCTTTGCTGCATACACTGTCAGCATGGTACCCATAAAACTGCTGTCATGCCTTTCTCACCATCTTGGATGAACCACTGGAATAGGCCACCGATTGCTTCTATCATCCGGTCATATGAGTGACTCGTTCTTTCAATCAGCCATGCTGGGCTATCACAGTGCCTCGCCAATGACAGCCAAGCTACTGGATCGTGGAAATCTCTGGTGCCATGAATCAGGTATGCCTTCGATTTGGGCAACTGGTCGAGATGTTCGGACGGATTCGAGTGGTCTTCGTTGTGATGGCAGAGTCGCGCGGGCGTCACCAGCCCGAAAGAGCGGCACCTCCGCTCGAGTGCTCTCCCATTTCTTTCCGTGGGGTGTCGGCGTGACTTCGAACTCATCGCCACGGTCCCACTTTGCTGACTGCGAACGCGTGTTGGCCTTCACCGGCTTCTGCTCAGGTGTAATCGGCTCACGGGTGGGCGCGGGCTGCTCGTTCTTGGTGTGATCTTGTTCCACACGGCGCGGCGGAGCCGGCATCATCTCGAACTCGACGGGCTCGTTCGAACGTCCGCCGCAGCACAGAGCGGCTTGGAGGAAGGATTTGGCGGCGGAGAGCATCTTCATCTATTGACTTTGTTCAGTATTTGATCCCTGCGGCGAGGCTGCGGTTCGTGCAGACGGCGCGGCGGGCAGTGGCAAGGCGTTTGGTGCGGATGGCGAGCGTAGAGCGGAGAGGGGACGGGAGGCTGACCTGGATCACATATGTGGTTAGCTGGTGAAGTTGCTGCATGTCTCTGGACCGCGTTTGCATGCAGCCGAGACACTGCTAGAGAAAAGCCTCACCTGAATGTGTTTGCTGTACGGATCAATTCGAGGAAAGATGCGTCGGTTTGGCAGTCTTATGGCGGAGCTCCTCCAGAACGACGCTAAGCTAGGACAATCGGAGTGAATGAAAGGCTTCAGGCTACCGCGGACGCTCGGAAGCTTCATCCTGGGAGTGAATTGTACCCCTTCCTCTGGGTAAAGATGCTGTGGAAAATTTTCACTTCACCCAGCCTGCCATGGACTCTCGGATGGAAGGCAGTCCTTCGACAATGTGCGAGGCTACACAAATACCTAACGAGAGCGTCCAGCATCACGCCAGCACCTTCATCCGCGAGACGAAGTCGCTCGGAGCTTCCGCCCACACCTCAACCTCCTGCGGAAGTCGTTTCCATCCACTGCGTTTCACAGCTTCTCGTCATACGACGTGGACATCTTATCCTGACGACTTGCTTCTACACTCCATACTCAAGGTCTGACGCTCCTCTCCACGCCTCCGAGTGAGATCTCCCTGCAGACGTTCGATGAGCCCGCCGAGGTTCCCGATAAATGTATGGAGGATAGAATCTATGCCATTGTCGTTCGAGGTCCAGATGGCCAGCGGGCATTCTACATTGGGAGCGCCAAGCGAGGCTTCTACTTTCGGTGAGTCCTGCCGCGACTCTTGATCTTCGTTCATCTATCCACCCGCTGACAGCCTTGATCAGATATGTTGATCACACCAGGAGTGTCCACTGCAATCACACATCAGAGAAGCCGAATATCCTCTCCATCACGAAGCTCGCTAGAGAGTGAAATTCGCATCCTACCATGTACAAGATCGTCATCACGGACGAGAACGATGAGCTGGGTTTCGCCGAACTGTTGGAGACCATGGTGATGCTTGAGGCAGGAACATTTCAAGACAGCACCAGGCATCGTACTATCCTCGGCCTCGGTGAAGGCATACCAGGCCGCCGCTGAGTCAACGCAGTTTCGAGGCATGAATCGAGCGCTGTCCGTCAGCCAGTCAATATGCAAGGCTTATCCACGACCAGCGGTCTTCGAGTGTCACGCGTGCGGGATCGAGTTCCCTCACGCCGAATATGCCGAGCACCTGAAGGACTTCCACAACGACCACGACGCACCATTCGTGTGCGGTGGATGTGATCGTATGTATCCCTTCGACTTGGCTTCTTCTTGATGTCCGATGCCTCCAGCACAATCATATCTGAGAGGAACTCTTGTCCTGCTGAAAAGGCCGAACCCAGGAATTTCAGGAAGGGGATTAGGTAGGGAAAAGCAAATGCAAACAAAGGCGAGTTGAAAGTTACAAATAGTTGAATGGTCGTCATTATGGGCGTTCAGGCCATTACCAGTCGCTTCCAGACTTTCTGCTACTCAAAAGTCCTATACCTAGTGCTTGCTAACCTCCAAAACAGCCTTGCCAAAGTTCTTGCCCGCAAGCATGCCAATCAGACCCTCCGCCGCATTATCGATGCCCACGGTCGTCGACATCTCCGCCTTGAAAGAGCCGTCGTGCAGCCACTTCTGCACATTCTCCTGGTGCTGCTTCCAGTACTTGGGACCCATGTTCTCGTCCATGACGATGAAGCCCTGCATCTTCAGACGCTTGGCCACGACTTGCATCAGGCTCTTGACGCCGTAGGCCTCCTCGGGCTTCAGGTTGTATTGCGAGACCATGCCGCAGGCGATGATGCGGGCGAAGTTGTTGGCATTTTGAATGGCGGCGTCGAGTTGCTCTCCACCGACCTGGATTGTTGTGTCAGTATGTGCGTTGCGTGTCAGCGGATGGTCGGGAGGGAAGCTCACATTCTCGTAGTAGATGTCGATGCCATCTGGTGCGAGTCTCTTCAAAGCGTCCATTGGCTTCTCAGTCTTGTAGTTGAAGCCGCCGTCAAAACCAAGCTGCTTGGTGATGAAGTCCAGCTTCTTGTCGTCTCCAACACTGCCAATGACCTTCAATCCCTCGTGCTTCGCGAGTTGGCCAACGATCTGGCCAACTGCGCCGGAAGCAGCGGAAATGAAGATGGTCTCGCCCTTCTTCGGTTGCCCAATCTCGTAGAACGAGCTGTAGGCCGTCAGACCGGGCATTCCCAGTGCACCGATGAAGAGCTTCGGGTCGAGGTTGTATTGGTTGTTGAGCGGGTTGTAATTGGCCGAGTCTGCCGCCTCTTTTGTGATCGCGCTGTATTCCTCGGTCGCATGTCTTCCCGCGTGAACCAAGCTGCCCTCCTTGAACTTCTCATTGTCGCTCTTGATGACGGACAGGATTGCGGAGTTATCGATTGGCTTGCCGAGTTCGAAGGGTGGGGAGTAGCTCTTGGACTCGGGAGCACGCATGCGGCCACGCTGGTAAGGATCAAACGAAACGTAGTGGACCTTTGCTGTGAATCCGCCTTGGGGAGGTGCTTGCTCGGTGTCGAACTCTGTGCTTTCGATCGTGAGGTCCTGACCAGGTACGGGCCATCCGGATGGGACCTTGGCGAAGATGAGAGCTTTGTTTTGGACCATGTTGGCGATGTTGTGGGAGTTTGTGGTATTGGAGGAGGTCGTTGTGGATACGAAGAGAGTAGAAGGTCCAAGGGGCACTGAATAGTTCTATATGAAAGAGGCAGAGGAGAACACTTACTAGAGTCTTGACGGACAAGCTGCCCCAAGAAGATTACTAAATCGTCATGGCTACGGCCGGTACATGATCCAAGGGAGCAGAGAGAACATTCTTCCCCATGTCGGCGTTCGCTCGGTGCTCTGTCATCAAGCGTTACGGAGATGGTGTCATAACAAGGGCAATGGACCGGTTGTCGTCGGTTGCTCAAGTCCCAAGATCCTGCCGTTTTTTTCTTTCCCACTTGACCCCTCCTTCGGCGTTGAAGCTCGATCAAGCAGCCGCTCCGGCACACAGCTCACTGCATGTTATGGCGGGCATGACTCCGGTGGAGGGGCAGGGCTGACGTGATGAGAAAAAGAGAAGAGGTCCATCTCAATTGTGAACACGGAACGCCGTGATGATAGCAATGCACTCATCCTCGAGCATGTTCGACGAGGGCCAGAACGCAGCAGCCCAACCTGAGGCCTCGTCGATGATGTCTTTGGTGGCGGCCCGAACATTGCCCACGAAACTCCCTGGAGGCGATGCCCTCCCTGGAGGCGATGCCCAGACAAGGCTTGACTTCTCCAGACGAAGATCTGTGCAGTGTCAGAATATTCGAGTCGAGCTGCTGGGAGGTGTCATCATGGGCTGTCTTGGCGACGGAAAATGGGCGAATGCGATTGTATGCGATGAGGATACGAAATTGTCGGAAAGAATGATGAACGCCTGAAGGAATGCGGATTTGCCCGGCGAAGTAAGACTCACGTGCGCGCGTGAGAAGAGAGCGATTAGGAAGGAATCCACACATGCCAATGTTCATTTCTGTTCTGTTGAGCCCATGGCAAGTGCGACTTCGCTAGCTTGCTATACAACAACGAGTGAATCATGAAGAACGAACCCCTTGACGAGCATCGTCGCCGCTCCATCCACTGCCCGTGTGTGCGACTGGCTCGCCGGGAGTCCAAAGTCAACGCTGCCGCGCCATATAAATCCGATCGCCGTGACCTTTTCCCACTGCAATTGAATACAAAAGTCTGAGACCGGGGAGTAGAAGTGCTGTGAACCTCCTGCTCTAATAATCGAGTTGAAAGAGGCGTGAGTTGCGCAGTTTGAGCTTCGACTTCAATGTCTTATTGCTCGCACCACCGCATAAGCCTGTTCCAGGGATGCCAACGGACGGGTAGTAGATTCTCGGAGCGCCGCCAGACATGGGGACCGATAGAGTGCCATCGCTGGAGGTGGCAGTCGTGCAGCTCAACAGCTCGGTGACTTGCACGCCGTCTTCGTAGCCGGCAGGTATGGAAAGCGTGGTGTCGCCAGCTCCTGATCCCGAGTTCGTGAGAACGGTGAGCATGCTCCCCTTGCGCATGGCGATGTTGTTGGTGTCGCTCCATACAGCGTTGTTCTGATAGGAGAGGTAGGAAGAGTCGTCGGAGATGGCGTTCTTGCGAATGGCGTTCATTGTCTTGACGTGCTTGTACAGCTCTGCGTCTTGATTGTAGCCGGATAGCCACAACGCTTCACGGTTGAATGGCGTAGAGCTACCACCCAACGCGTTGTAATGCTGCTCTTGACCCTGATAGATGATCGGGATGCCATCGGTCAGCATCGTGAAGGCGATGACATTCTTGGCGGAAGCCATGTCTCCGTTCAGGGCGGCGAAACGAGGTTGATCATGGTTCTCGGAAAAGGTACCAAGAAGAGAGGTATCCTTGCATGCGCCGGCCTTGAGAACAGTGACGGCATCGACCAATCCTGAGATACTTCCTGATGTACTCTTGAACGCATCGACGAGTGGTTGGTATCTGCAGGTCCCCGATGTCAGCCAGGTACTACAGCCGCCTCCACACGGGTGGCTTCCTCCCGCGCTAGGGTACGGGGTACGTATACTCACATCATGTAGTTGATCACACCAGGGACGTAGTCTTGGAAACCACAGACGAAGTCATTGTCGATGATGTACGCTTCGCCAACCGCGTACACACCTGCGGCAGACATGAAACTGCCCCAGAAGTTCCTGTTGACCTGCATGAGGGAGTCGATACGCAGCCCATCGATGGAGTAGTCGGAGACGAGGTTCGAAATCCATGTATTCCATTGCGAAGCAACGGCTGAGTCCTCGGTTCTGAGATCCGGAAGTGGCACGTTGGTGCTTCCCATCCAGCACTGCTCGATGTTCGCCTGTGACACGTCAGTCCAGAACGAATCCGAGACATGTCACACGTATGCACAAAGAATGTTCGATTACTTACATCATCCGTGTAATCGGTGTAGTCGATCGTGCAGTAGCTGTGGTATTGGCTGGGGTCGTTGAAGGGAGTAAACACGCTGTAATCAACATCTTCTGGCGGTCCATGAGCCGCCATGTGGTTGACAACAATGTCGACCATCAAGTACTAGAGTCCCGTGATCTGTCAGCGAATGATCTTGACATATATTGAACGGCATGCGCTTCACCCACCATGCCCCGGGAGTGGAGTGCTGCAGCCAGGTTCCGCAGATCGTCCTCGGACCCGAAGGCGGAATTGACTTCATTGATGTTGGTCTGCCAATACCCATGATACGAGGTACCGTCGATTGAGTTCCCGTCGAGCTGCTTCGTGACCGGAGAGATCCAAACTGCATCGAAGCCCATGTCCTGAATGTAATCGAGTCGCTGCGTGATACCGGCCCATGTGCCACCGCAGTACAAGCCAAGCCCGGTATCACAGGCGGTCGTCGTGGAGCCGTTCGTGAGCGCAAATCGATCCGTGACGACCTGGTAGATCGTTCTGCTGCGCCATTCCGGGCCGTTGGCTGCGAGCACGGCTTCACACAAGGTGAAGAGCAGCAACACAATCAGGTCCAGAACCTGCATGATGTCTGTTGCCGTGAACTCGAAGTGTGCGATGATCGTGCCCGCGGGTATCTGTTGGTGGTGCCTGTGCTTCGATCGTCTGTTGTATCTTGGTGTCGTTTTCAATGTTCTTCTTGTTGTTATTGCTGCCAGTTGCGGATGTCGAGGGTTGTTGGATGTGTCTGAGACAGCGAGACAAGTTGTGATAAAGAATGAAGACCGCTTATGCAATGCTCATGTGCTCGCCATGTGGAAGGAAACCCGCGGCTTTATAACAACGACTGAAAGCGGCCAACCATCTGACGAGTGCTGATGCGGCGCATGGTAACGTCACAAGGCACATATGGCAGCGCGATTCGGCACCCATTCGGCATACACACCCGCGCGCAGGTCATTGAAGGAATTGGAAGAGTACACACCAAAGTATACCCCCGAACGGGCGCGTAGACAATGATGCAGCTAGACACCCACCATGAGCCAAGCCAAAGCCGATCACTCGCTCGAAGGTGGCATATAGGGTGCATGCATGAGATCGTCCCAGCAGTAGCATGTCGGATCCTCTGCGCATGCGCCTGCTCGCGCGCACACATGGTAGCGCCTCGAAAGACGCCTACTACCGCTCGAGGCACATTGCGCGATGCTGTTGTTTCATCTGCCAAGAGTGCTCTGATCTTCAAAGCTTGGGTATCAGCCGCCGGGTCCTGGAAAGTGTCACCGCTCACGACCAAGTGTGCCAGTCTCTCACACAGCTATCCGAGCAGATTGAGCTGTGGCGTTGCCAATCTACCACTGATGCATGGAAGAGTCGCAGAGGCTGCTGACCACATTCTTTGGATTTTTCGGTCGACCTCGGTCGGCCGAAACATGCGCCTTCGTCTTGTGGTTGGAACCTCCTTGCAATGGAGGATTGTAGCCTGAACAGATGCCTTTGCAAAAATTTGCCCGCCCGAAGTGGGGAATGCTGCTGGTCTGACGATGTCGTAGCAGCTGACAGCATATGTGCTGCCGTCGAAGAGAGGTGTAGTGAAGGTTGAGTGGAGCCGACCCGCCTCGTCAAGGCAAGGGAGGTCAAGTTTGGCCAAATTCTCCCAGACGGTTGGAGGCCACACCCCTGTCCATTGTTACCGCACGGTGGACCAGAGCAGCACGCAATAACGACGACTTCTGCTTCACTCCACTGAGTTGTGCGCGATCATTTTTATTTCCTACTCTGTTGCCTCCCGGCGGATGTGATTTTGCCTAAAGCTTTCCGTCAGCAGCGAACTCTGGAGGTCGCCGAGGCGTCCGAAGGAGCCAAACATGCCTGGATGACGTTGTCGAGGTGCTCGCTAGCTGCCACACTAAATGCTCATGAATGACGGCGGCCCCGAATGGCCGATGGAAGATGGATGGATGTAAGCAGCGCGCCATGCTGCTGTTGCGCAAGTGAACAGACGATTGGCGTCCGAAGCTTCGGATGGCCTGCACCCAGGGCAGCCGGCGAGTCTCATTGCCACGTTGCTATAGGTTCCTTGTCCATTTACATGGGCAGAGCAAGCAAGCAGACGTCGCATGACTGCGTGCAGAAGATCGGCGGCGTAGCAAAGGCATCGGCTACGACCGTGAAATCTGCGGGGAAGTGTGTGCGACAGCATATGACCTCTGTCGCCTCCAAGACCGGTGTGTGTGAGGGCTGACGGGGCTATCTCAATGAGAATTCAGATACCAGACGAATCTACTCGATTGAATAGAGGATGCTTTGCTTTGGCGTTGCATCGAGCAGGTCAGTTGAGATTGTCACATGTCTGATGACTGATGCCAGCGTCCGGACGAGTATTGTGTGAAATGGCGGGATGCGCCACGAGGGACGGTGATGCATGGCAATATGCACAGAAGCTGCAGGGATTGCAAAACTCCGCAATCCCAAGCTTAGCATGCATAGATTGAATTGTGTCCTCTGCTCAATCTTATAGGCTGTACAGTCTTGCAAAGCTCCCAAGGTTCGCTTGATATCCACTTTCATCTGCAACAACTGCAACTTTTCGCTAGATGCCAGACCGCCGAGCAAGATTGATCTTGAGAAATGTCGTGGCTTTGCGAGCACGCGCGAATGAGCGTAGCTGACTTGAACGTCAGCAACCAGGCTTCTGGCTGAAATCCAACGTCCAGGGGAGGATCTGACCAAAGCAATGTTCGTCACATGTGAATCCAGGGCCAAGGTTTCGCGGATTGTGCGCCTCAAGTTCGAACAGGCGGTGACCACATCTTGGTCGATAAATTCGCGGAGTGCAGCCCAACAAGCAAGGCGCACGTGGGTATGAGACCACTGCGCCGGTGCACACGCACGGAAAAACTCTGCGTAGATGCGATCATCTCCACTTCTCCATTGTCGTTGATGCATGATGAAAGTCGCGAAGCAAGGCAGGGGGAAGACTTTGGTAGCTGGGCCGACCACGTCTGTCGCGAAAGCTGGGCCCTGTCAAAGTTTGCGGATGACACCGCTAGGAAAGGAACAAGTCATAGAACAAAGCCTGCCGCAATGGGCGTCGGACAGTCCCTGAAGAAGTCTCTCCGTCATTTCGGAGGTCCGAAACAGATGCATCCAAGACCGTTTCTCCACAGAGGTCATCTCACTGCACAGGCCCCGTCGCCGTTCTCCTGTATGGATCGCTACGGTCACTGCCCGCCGTATCAGGCCTGCTGCGCTGTGTTCCTGGCGCTTGTCGGATGGGGAGGCTCATTTGGGGCTGCACGTAATTCGCGCTGCTTGTGCGGGCTGGAAAAGGTCTCGATGCATCGCCGTTGGAGCCAGATGATATCGGGATCTCGCCACTAGTGGGTGTCTGCTCCCTGGGAGTCAAGCCTGTCGCGTGTCCAGGTACATCCTCTCCTCGTAGCATGGCTTGGGTAGCTGGTGAGAGCTGCGGCGCCAAGTGACTGCGTCGATTGTGCCGCTCCATCATGCTGACCGCCCACTGCTCGAGGTTGACGGGTGTGCGCTTGGCAGCCTGAAGGAACGCATCGTTGTCATACAGCTCCTGCGGTGTCGGCCTCTTGTCTGGATCCTTCATCATGCACTTGGCAATAACTTCCTCCAAGATGAGTGGGAAGGCATCGCTTTTGGGCAATTTCGGTGCGGGCTCAAGCACGATTTGCTGGAGTAGATCGAGGATTCCCTGGGGACCCGATGTATCATCGTCGCTATCCTCGCTCTCGACGCCGAACGGGAACTTTCCGATCGCCATCTCCATGAGCGTCAGGCCGACACTCCAGACATCGCTCTTGACCGTATAGGGGCTTCCTTGTATCCGCTCAGGAGCCATGTACGTACCGGTTCCCACGAATGTGTCGGCGACACTGTTCTCGAGCTCGGAAGATACACCGAAGTCACAAAGCTTGATCTGGCCCTTGCTGTTGACCAGAACATTGGATGGCTTGATGTCGCGGTGCATGATCCGATGTGCGTGGTATAGGTATTTCAAGCCGCCGAGAATGGCTTCAGCAATCTTCCCGAGCACATCTACGCGGACCGGTCCAAAGTTTCTCGATATGCTGTCCAGAGAGCTAGATCGGCAAGTCAGCGATTGACGTCCCATCCGCGTTCAAGGGACACGACCTACCCGACATCCATGTACTCCATACACATCGTCACGTCGTTGGCCTCGTTCATGAACGCTCCATAGAACGACACAATGTAGGGCGAATTGCACTCGTGCATGATCTGGAGTTCCCTCACAATTCGCTTTCGCACCTCCTTCTTGGCTTCGACGTGGATGATCTTTCTCGCCATCAAGATGTTCCACCCCTTGTGTCTCACTTTGCTCACTGTACCGCCATTGCCCGATCCTAGCTCTTTCACCACTTCAAGGTCCTCCGTCCGCCAGTCGGGCCTGAACTCAACGCCGATCTCCAGAGTGTCATTTCGATTGCCATCGTTGCCGAGAGAGCCGGGAAGCTGTGAGTCTTGTTCTGAGGGGGCCACAACTTTGGGTGGAGCGCTGAGTGCAAGACCTTTGACATTCTTCCTCTTCATCGATCGGGCCTTGAATTGATCGGCACTCATGGTGCAGTGTGAGCGTCAGCCGTGGCCGGCGACTGGCAGTTGGAGGGACGAGGCGAGCAGATGATCGAGCGTCGTAGGGGTGAGAGGATATGAGCTGCTATGTCGACGAGTACGTCTGCTTCAGGGATGTACGAGAATAGCTCCGACTCGCACGTATTTCGTGGCGTATCGAGTCGTGGCCAATAGTTGTGTCGTAGCGCTCAAAAGCAGATTGGCGCCTCGGGCGGCAGGGCGAGACAGGTGTCAGGACGAGGCGAGGTAAGTCTGGGCTGATCTGTGAGATACGACTGGCGATAGAAAATGTCGAGCTGCGTTAGATATGCAGGGGAAGATGTTGTTCGGGAGGACGGTGTTTTTGCGTGACCTGCAGGTCGTGGAGGGCAGCAACAAACAGACGCCGGGCCGGATTGTGGGGCTAGAAGACGTGTTGGGCATCGAAGTGGCCCTGGACCTTTGTTGAACTATCAAGTCCGCCGGTGTCAACTCAAGGTCTCGACTCATGCGGATTGTATTACGAGGAATATCGCATAGCGTGCGGAGAGCGTGAGAACATCGAGCTCATCAAGCCTAGATTGTCCGCAATGATGTTGCTATGTGATATGTGTCGTGGCAGCTTTTGACAACTCTCCCACGTCTGAGAGAATGAAGCTGAGGACAAAGCTTTACAAAAGGAAGGCTCGATGGAGCACGATTCAGAGAGAAAAAGTGATTCATGAGAATCGCGAATATGCTGTATCGCTTCCGCCTCACGCATCCTATTCTCGCAATCGCAATAGTCCAAAAGTCTTTATCCTCGTGTCGTTCCCATTGAAGTCGGCCTCAGGCACATGAAGCTACGGCTCTTCCCGCTCTCAAGGTATGTCCATCGCGACGAACAATCTTTTGATGTGTTCATGCAAACACCACCTGCGCTGCGGAATCACATCGCTGTGCCTCACCGCCATCGCCAGAGTGCTTCACGAACACAACCTCTGAGATCGCACCTGAGGGCCTGTCATCTCGCACATCTCGTCACCAAGAAGCCATTTCGGCGCATTACACTCCTTTGTTGAAGGTCGTGACCCGACGACACCGCCACCATGGCCGACAGATACTTTGACACTACCGCCGACGTTGGTGACGAGGAGGATGAGGAGGATTTCGACGAGGAAACGGGCGAGGTTCGGTCAAGTCATAAGCGCAAGGCTACCAATGGCGCGGATCTGGAAGATTCGAGCGAGGAAGAGGACGACGATGATGATGAAGAAGCTGCGCGAAAGGTTCGCGAGGGCTTCATCGTCGACGAAGATGATGACGAGGACGAGGGGGAGGAATTACGTGAAGAGCGAAGACGCGAGAGGAAACGTCGACGCGAGGAACGTGAGCAGGAAGAGGCTTTGGATGATGATGATCTTGATCTCATCGGACTACGTGATGGGGACGAAGGCAGACAAGCAGAGCCGAGCAAGTTCAAGCGACTAAAGCGTGGGCATCGAGAAGAGCGCGCGGGCAGCGAGCCTCGAGGTGTCGCAGACATATTCGCAGATGAGGATGAAGACGATGTGCCAGGTACTGGCCGGCGTCCTGGCTTCAATCAATACGGTGACGATATGGAGGACTTTATCGAACAGGATGAATTCGACGACGATCAGCCGGATGGCATGGACGAAGATCTCGGTGTTCGCGCGCCTCGACGAGCAGGCTACAGCGATCTCAAGAAGCTGCAAGAGTCCGGTCTGGGAGAGGTGGAGCTAGAGGATATGAAGGCTGCTTTTGGTGAAGGCGAAGAGTTCAGCTGGGCACTGGAGGCAGAAATGCAACACCAAGGAGAAGATCAGCTGGACCCGGATAAGCCATTGGAGCTGAAGGATGTCTTCGAGCCTGCCCAGCTCGAGGAGCGCATGCTCACGGACAAGGACAACCTCATTCGCGAGACGGACGTGCCAGAGCGCCTACAGCTCGCACGAGCTCCATATAAAGATCTTGCGGACTTGACGGATGAGCAAATGTCGATACGGTCAGCCGAGGAGGCCCGCTGGATCAGCGACATCCTATTTCCACGAAAGCGCATGGAGCAGCGACTTCGTGAACCTTTCGAAGCTGCGGTCAAGCAGGTACTTCACTTCATGAACGTCGACGAGTACGAGCCTGCGTTCATCTTCCAGAACCGCAAAGACTATCTCATCCACTCCGAGCCGGTGGATCCCAACAACCCCAACGGCGCCGAGCTCAAAGCTGAGAAGCTGCTCAATCAGACGGACCTCTGGGACGTCTTCGAGCAAGACCTGAAGTACCGTGCATTCGCAGAGCGGAGGGAGAGTATTCAGAGGAGCATCGAGTTGATCAAGGAGCTTGAGCCTGACTTCGACGATGCCATCTTCGACGATTTGATCCCGCTCGCAGCGACCATGGACGATCTCCAAGACTTGCAGGAGTATCTCAACTTCCAGTACTCTACGCAGCTCAAGGATCTCAGTATCAGTGATGCTGCTGTCAATGGTACCCAGAAGCGTGCGGTCGGCGCGCGATCAGCGTGGGACAAAGTTCGCGCAGGTCCTGCCTACCACATGGTCCGAGCCTTTGGCATCACGGCGGATGGGGTTGCCCAGAACGCCGAGAAGACATCCCGCAGAACATATACGGAAGATACTGACAAGCTTCCGGAAGACCTTGCGGATACTTTGGTGCGCGATCCGGACTACAAGACTGGCGAAGAGGTCATGAGTCGAGCGAAAGCAATGTTCGCCGAGGAGATCGCGATGAGCCCGCGCATGCGCCGACACATGCGCATCATCTACTACAAGAACTTGGTGTTTGACTGCCATCGTACGGAGAAAGGCGTGAAGCAAATCAACGAGGACCATCCTTACTACGAATTCAAGTATTTGCGGAATCAGGAAGTCCGAGTATTCCTGGTCGACAAACCCGAGGTCTTTCTACGGATGCTCAAGGCCGAGGCCGAGGGTCTAGTTGAAGTGCGAGTGAAGCTGCGAGACGAGCGTCGCACTATCGAAGATCTCCACAAAGCGATCGAGTCAGACAACTTCTCCGAAGTTGCTGATGCCTGGAATGCACTTAGAAGAGAAGTGCTTGGAATGGCTTTGACCAAGCTGCAACGCATCCTGTCTAAAGGTGTCAAGGACAACTTGAAGAACGAGTGCGAGAACAAGATTGCGGGCTACTGTCGCGATGCCTTCACCCAGAAGCTTGACCAGGCCCCTTTCAAGCCAAAGGATATGGAGCTTGGCACCTGCGCACGGGTTCTCGCGCTATCGAACGGCGCCGGGGCTCGGGGCGATGCCATCTGCTGGGCCCACGTTGATGAGAATGGCCGTGTGCTGGAGAACGGAAAATTCACAGACTTCCGGCTTGGCTCGGACGCGGTACCGGATGGTAAGGATGTGTCACGCTTTGTCGAGCTCGTGGAGCGCAGACAACCCGATGTCATTGCAGTCGCCGGTTGGTCCGTTGAGACACGACAGCTGTACAAGAACCTGCAGGATATTATCGAGAAAAAGGAGTTGCACGGAACGCCCTACGAAGACGAAGACGGTCGAGAAGTCTCAGATGCACTTGACGTCGTCCAGCCGCAAGACGAAGTCGCACGCCTCTACTACAACACCGACCGCGCCGCCGCAGATCATCCTGGTGTTCCGCCACTCACCAGATATTGCATTGCTTTGGCACACTACATGCAGAATCCACTGAAGGAGTATGCTGCACTCAAGAAGGGCATCACGGCTATCACGTTCGATCAAAATCAACTTCTCCTGCCGGAAGACAAATTGATGCGATATCTCGAGACGGCATTGGTGGACATTGTCAATCTCGTAGGTGTGGACATCAATGAAGCCTTCCAGGATCCCTACACCCAGAACTTGCTGCCATACGTGTGTGGTCTCGGACCTCGCAAGGCAGATGCCATGATCAAAGCCATTGCTGCCAATGGCGGTGAAGTCATCAACCGCGCAGATCTGGTCGGTGATGTTGACAACAACAAACGTCAAGCCGTCGGTGGTAAGGTCTGGGAGAATTGCGCGAGTTTCCTCTACATCGCTTGGGAGGACGAGCCTGAGGCCGACTACCTAGACAACACAAGAATTCACCCCGAGGACTACGACATTGCACGCAAAATGGCAGCTGATGCATTGGAGCTCGACGAGGAAGATATCAAAGCGGAGCAGGACGAGCATGGTCCGAATGCCGTTGTACGGAAGCTATTCAAGGACGAGCAAGTGGACCGCGTTAACGATCTGATCCTGGAGGAATATGCTCAACAATTGACCATGAACTTCAGCCAGAAGAAGCGCGCAACCTTGGAGACCATCCGTGCCGAGCTGCAAAACCCATACGAGGAGCTGAGGAGGAATCTGTTCCCTCTGACCAGCGACGAGCTATTCACCATGATGACCGGAGAAACCCGCGAGTCGCTGAAGGACGGCATGATCGTTGCCTGTTCTATCAAGAAGACTTTTTCGGATCACATTGAAGTCAAGCTCGAATGTGGCATTGATGGCGGCATTTCCGAGACAGAATTTCCCGAGGACATGGTACAGAATCAGCTCGAGCCAAGAGCTGTCTGGTCGAGAGACCAGGTCATTCAAGCCAAACTGACATTCATCGACCGCAAGAAACTCACAGCGCAATTGACTCTGCGGGAGAATGAAATGAGAACACCCTACCGACGTTCCTTCGATCATGGGTTCGATGAGTGGGATGATGAGCAGGAGGATCGCGACAAGAAAGCGGCGCGCAAAGCTATCGAGCAGAAAGTGGGTCGCCAGCAGAGAGTCATCAAGCATCCGCTCTTCAAACCCTTCGGATCCGTTCAGGCGGTCGAAGCTCTTCGAAACCAGAGTCGCGGCGAGTGCATCATTCGACCATCCTCAAACGGCACTGACCATCTGGCGGTCACTTGGAAGATCGCCAACGATGTGTACCAGCATATTGATGTGCTGGAATTGGACAAGGAGAACGAATTTAGCGTTGGCCGAAAGCTCAAAGTCGGCAGTTACGTGTACAGTGATCTCGACGAACTGATCGTTCTGCACGTACAGGCGATGGCCAAAAAGGTTGACGAGATGACCAACGATGACAAGTTCAAGGACCTTTCGAAGAAGGAGACCGGTAAGATCGAATTTCAATGTCGCTTTGGCAAATCCAATGCTAACAGATCCCACAGATCAATGGTTGACCACCTACCTCGAAGCCAATCCCAAGCGAGCCATGTACGCCTTCTGCATCAATACGACGCACCCGGGCTACTTCGATCTCTGCTTCAAAGCCGGCGAGAAGGCTCCTATCATCCACTGGCCTGTCAAGGTCATTCCGCAAGGCTTTGACCTTCAGAAGAACAAATACCCGGACATGCGCGCGTTGAAGAATGGCTTCAAGGTGCTGATCCAGAACCAGCCGGCGACAAACGGGAGACGCTAGTGTCGTGGATCTTTGTTTGTGTGAGATTTGGCGTAGGCCAGGATTTGGGAATGTCGGGCATTGTGGGCCGAGACAAGGCCTTGATTCCAGCAAATTCGGCGAAGAGACTATAGACAGTGGGATGAATGCGGGCGTCGCAGGCCGCTCATGTTGTACTATTATCCTTTTTGACGAGCAAGGTCGATAGAAAAGCTACGTCTGAACAGCTCTCTCGCTGTCTTGAGTACTTCTGAGGGGACAACTATTCAAAGTTGCCTCGTAAGACATGTGAAGCTCTGGTGCCTTTCGTATCGAGGGAGGCTCATGGCTGTAAACCACGACACGCAGCAATAGCTTTGCATGAGTTCTCATGATCGAGCGAGAAGTTCTTGTCGTCCGGCGTCCGCCCTAAGGTACTAGTAGACTTTCACCTACAAAAGGAGCTACCTCCGGATCTACGTCATGCCGAGAGGAGGCCGAACAAACTCCAAATGGAAAATGTTGAACAGCGATGATGAGAAATGTTTCTCTCGCCTTCTTTGTCTTCCCAGTCTGCATTTCATCATCGCACGGTATTCTCTCGCTGCCAAAAGTGGATTTCGCTCGCGATTGCGCGGACAATGACCCGCGGGCTTCCGTCCGTATGAGGCGAAAGGAGGAAAATTATGGATAGTGCAGCGTCATGTGTGTCGCTTTCAGATGCCTGGGTTTGTAATTGGAGACTCAGGTCTGGCCGCTATGCGTGGCTTGGATGTGTATATCAAGGTGAGGAGGTCGCTTGGTTGAAGCTTCTGCTGCTCTTCCCAAACGACATCTCTCTCTCCTACCATTGCCACCTCTCCGTCCTCGTCACCAAACTTGACTCCACCAGCAACTGAATCACCTCCACCATCGAGCCTCACACGACAACAATCATGCCTTCCTTCACCGTCTTCAAGGGCGCCAAAGATGGCAAGGTGAAGAAGAGCGAGGTCTCCAAGCCTGAGCTCACCGGCGACCAAGTCCTGCTCAAAGTGACCGCCTCAGGTCTTTGCGGGACTGACATGCACTATCGCACAGTGTAAGACCAATCCCCTCTCACCAGAAACACCAGAGACACCAGCTGACAAGCTCTTCAGCGACATGGCTCTCGGCCACGAAGGTGTCGGCACTGTCGAGCAAGTCGGCCCACAAGTCACCCACCTCAAGAAAGGCGATCGTGTCGGCTGGGGCTACGAGCACAACTCTTGCGGGCACTGCCAACAATGTCTCCGCGGAAACGAGACCTACTGCCCGGAACGCGCCATGTACGGCTCCGCCGACTTAGATCAAGGCTCCTTCGCTACGAACGGAGTATGGCGTGAGGCCTTCCTCTTCAAGATCCCCGACAGCTTGAGCGACGAGGTCGCTGCTCCGCTCATGTGTGGTGGCGCTACTGTGTTCAACGCGCTACACATGTACAACGCCCAACCCACCGAGACGATCGGCATTATCGGCGTCGGCGGACTCGGTCACCTGGCCATCCAGTTTGCAAACAAGATGGGCGCACACGTTGTCGTGCTGTCCGGCTCCGACAGGAAGAAGGACGAGGCCATGAAGCTCGGCGCGCACGAGTTCATCGCCATCAAGGATGTCAAGGAGATCAAGCCATCTCGTCCGCTTGACAGGCTCCTGGTTACGACATCAGCACAACCGGACTGGAAAAAGTTGGTGCCTGCTCTGGCTCCCGGCGCTACAATCCACCCGCTCTCCGTGGATGAAGGCGACTTCTCTATCCCATACATGCCCATGTTGGCGCAAGGTCTCACGATCCAGGGCTCCGTCGTCGCTTCGAGGTACATCCAGAACCGCATGCTGGAGTTTGCTGCGCTGCACAAGATTGAGCCGATTATCGAGAAGTTCCCGATGACCGAGGAGGGTATCAACGAGGCTATGGACAAGCTTGGCGAGGGCAATATTCGCTACCGCGGTGTGTTCACTGCGCAGTAGAGCGATGTTCAGGTGTAACATTATGATGATGATGGATATGTTGGCTTCCCAGTAGCCTCAGAGCCAGTGACCGAAAAGTGTATATTAGCGGCATAGAGCGCGGCATTGATGAGCGTTTAGCTTGTAACAATATTGAACTCGAAAAAGAACGCGGTGAACAAGCTCTTTCGACCATCTGGCAAATTTCATTCTTTAGTATAGGTCGACATGTCTGTCTCCTTCATGTAAATGGCTGGCAGGTGCTGTCGCTTGCTCTCCAGCATGCCCCAGGCCAAAGTCGGCTCGGAATCGTGCAGATTATCGGCGTGCTGGAAGTATTGTGTGGGCAGCGGACAGCTTCAGTGGCTGAATACCGCCTCCTCGGCGGGATCATGGTCGCATGGATAGCGACGCTCATGGGATCTGATCAGCGCAGTGTCCGATATCGTTCCCCAACTGCCGAAATAAGTGGTAGATCTCTGCAGGCTGTACAAAGCATAGAAATCTGCCAGATCCTCACTCCAGCAATGACGCCGGATATTCAAAGGTCTTTGTGACATGGCCCTTCACAGTCTCGCCGTCCTCAGGTGGAAAGCCAGAAGGATTCTTCATTTCTGGCGGATTCGTTTCAATCTCGATGGTGACCTGACCTCCAAATTAGCATACGTCCGGCACAGTTGGAAGGCATCACATTGAGAAATGGTGCTCAAATACCACTTCGTCCACACAAGTGAAGTCCAAGCCGACGCAAGGAGTTTCGGAGAACATCGACAACGGAGGATCGGTGATGGGGAGGGTGTTATCAGAGGAAGTCGATGAGAACGTAGATGGGTCTAAGGGTAGGAGGATTGGCGAGGAGGGAGAATCAGGAGGGGAAGTCGATACCGGTCCATCGTTGACGATTCCCACATCCATCATGGCTTGGAAGACACCGTCTTTGACACGGTCTTCTTGGTAGAGTTTGCGGACTTGAGTGATGAATGTGTCGTAGAGTTCTTTGCCTTTTAGAGGTGGTGCGGCTTTGTGGAAGTCTGGCTTGTTGCCCTTTTTTGTGGAGGCAAGAAGTGTGAATTGTGATACTGTTGGAAGTGTGAGATGTGTGTGTGTAATCATATGCCTAGAAATGCTCGCTCACCACATAGCACTTCGCCTGCGATATCTTGGACATTGTGTTTCCACCGGCCTCCCTGTTCGTCGTCCCACAGCTTTACTTTCAGGACTTTCGCCGCCATGGACTCGGCTTCCTTCTTGGTGTCATCTTTGCCTATCGCGGCGAACACCAAGAGACCTTTGCCGATCGTCGAGACGAGCTGGCCATCTACTGTGACAGAAGCAGATTTAACCCTTTGTATGACAGCTGAGCGTGGCAATTGTCAGAGAACGAGTTGTGCAAAGATTCTACGAAGGCATCGACTCACTCTTCATTCTCGAACAAGGCTGGATCAGACCAAGTGTCGATAGGCTGACCGAGACAGGACTGTAAGCTCCAGGAGTATAGGAGCGATGTCGTTGGACGGAGAGCTCAGACAAAGTTCAGGCGAACCTTGGGAGTGATCTTCCGTGAGGCGGCGTCCAAGACTCCAAACGACGGCCCTGGTGTGATGATGTGAGGAGCGATCATTCAGGAGGAGGACCGTCCTTTGACAACTGAGACGCTGCACTGTAATAGATTGAGGATCTAGCACCAAATAGCAAATGAATTGAATGGAATGGTCCTCCGCAATTCACACGATTTATGGCGTTCTTTTGGTGTAGACCAGACCGTATCGAATAGAACTACCATCGTCCCACCAGTTTTGACCCGACGGGACGATCATCGCTCAGGCAAGAAACACTCCCCGAACCCTACACGTTCGCGACACCCTTCCCTTCCCAAAGACCACCGCCGAGCTGCCTCTGTCCGAACCACCTCCTCCGCCCGCATCACCACCATCCATTTTCATTCCAACTAACAGCCGCCCGCCGCAGTGCGCATACCCTCCGTTCGCTCCGAATCCCGAGATCGACCCAATTCGAGGTCCACCACAGTTCACTCCACGCTGGAGCTCGCAGCTACCAACGCAGCACGCAATCGCTCAAAATGGCGGCACGGAAGCTGCAGCAAGAGATAGACAAGGTCCCTTCGCTCCTGGTCCGACGCACAATCTCAGTCCTTCTAACACGTAGCGCAGGAGTTCAAGCGAGTCGCAGAAGGCGTCGCACTCTTCGAGGGCATATACGAGAAGCTCACACTATCGACAAATCCGTCACAAAAGGAGAAGCTCGAAGACTCACTGAAGAAGGAGATCAAGAAGCTACAGCGATCACGAGACAAGATAAAAGGCTGGGCGAGTCAAAATGATATCAAGGACAAGAAGCCGTTGCAGGACCAGCGGAAGCTCATTGAGACGGTAATCTCGTCGCGGCCATGTTGGCAATCGCATGGCGGAGGACTGACACTTTGTCGCAGCAAATGGAGAAATTCAAGGCCGTGGAGAAGGAGATGAAGACCAAGGCATTTTCCAAGGAAGGTCTAAATGCTGCAGCGAAACTGGATCCCAAGGAGAAGGAGAAGATGGAGGTCGCGCAATTCCTCTCAGACATGGTCGACGAGCTGGGTCGACAAGTAGAGAGCCAGGAGGCCGAAGTCGAGGCAATACAAGCAACCCTGAAGAAAGGCAAGAAGGACAGTGGGAAAGCAGACAGAATGGCCGAACTGGAGCGGATGGTGGAGCGACATAAATGGCATACGGGCAAACTGGAAATCCTCTTACGATCACTGGAGAACGGCAGCGTCGAAGTTGAGCAAGTCAAGGAAATCGACGATGGCATCAAGTACTATGTGGAACAAAACCAGGAAGTGGACTTCATGGAAGACGACACAATCTACGATGATCTCGCCCTGGAAGAGGAGGAGGACCAATTTGGTATCGCCGGTGATAACGACAAGGTCTCAAGTCAGGACAACCAAAGCATACAAGACGAGCCTCCGGAGCATGAGCCAACAAGGACGACTAGCGCACCCAGTATAAAGACAAAGTCTACGTCCATTTCAGAAAATACGGCTGGAGTTCGGCGACCGAGCGTACAGATGAAATCCCCACTTCCGGCATTGTCAACATTGCACGCAAGTCTACCTGGCAACGTGAATGGCAAAGTGGCGGAAACAATGCGACCGGCGCCCTTACCGACGATACCCACCGGACAACCTCTCAAATACGCTTCTGCAGCAGCGGCAGCGGCGTCGAGTGTGGGAATCGCACCTCTACCACCGCCACCCGCAGCAGCGAAGACGGCATCGCCTGCACCCGCGCCTGCACAGCCCGTAGCAGCATCACCCGCACGACCGGTGGCAGCGCAACCTGTGAAAGCTGCAGAAGCACTCACAAAACAGCCAACACCGGCACCGAAAGAGGAGGTCAAAGCGCCCGCACCAAAGGCACCCACGCCTGTGGAGCAAGTGTCATCACAAGCGTCGAAGGTTTCCTCGGTCAGACCATCACCGCAAGCCGCTCGGGTCCAGCCACAAGCAGCACCACCAGCGGAGAGCAGTTCGAAAGCGAGGCAACCGCCGAGTCCCGACTCCGGAATCGCTGGCATTGCTCTGTCATACCGAGACTCAGCACAAGATGAAGAGGAGGAAGAGAGCATCTACCACCTGCCGTCATCACTTGCTGACCTGCTCGGATCATTCGAGGAGACCAAGCAACGCGCAAAGTCAGACCAGCCTTTTGACCTGAACATGATGAATGCCTCGCGAGTAACATGCCCGACACCGTTAGACGCAGAGAAGCCCAATCACTACAAGCCGCAAAATCCCTACGCTTACACGCCAGCGCACTACCCGCAAGAGCCGCTAGGCATCTTTGATGATCCCCGACTGTACAGCCGCATCGACACTGACAGCCTGTTCTACGCCTTCTACTACCGGCAGGGGACGTACCAGCAATACCTGGCAGCGAAGGCGCTGAAAAGCCAAAGCTGGCGGTTTCACAAGCAGTATCAGACTTGGTTCCAGCGCCACGAGGAGCCCAAGAACATCACGGAGGAGTTCGAGCAGGGGACCTATCGGTTCTTCGACTACGAGTCCACGTGGTGAGTCCCGCGTCTGTCCCGTCTGACCAATCAAGCTTTTACTAACATTTGTTGCCAGGATGAACCGCCGCAAGGCAGATTTCAAATTCGCGTATAAGTTCCTCGAAGATGATCTCTGATTTGCCAGGCGTCCCTCCGTTCGGTCGCTAGGGTGATGGACACGAATTTCTGATCGGAACACAGGTTGGGTTGGAAGGGGAGCGAGGTTTACCAGTACCTTCTACCACCAGACTCCCGCCTCATTTGTTGCTAGGCTACGTCCGATGTTTTGGTGAATACGCGAGAGAATTTCAAACTGGATCGAGGGTGCGGCTCTGCTTGAGTTTTGCTTTGGCTGACCGCACATCGACTTTTGCTCTGCCTTTGGCCATGGATGCCTTCTACCTTCTCCCTCTCCGCTGATCTTCGTGATTTAGGTCTCTGTGGTTCAGATTATACTGAGCCGGCTGGCGCAGAATATTCTGTTCGTCAAGACAGCCCAAAGCGCACGCAGCTGCCGAATCTCGTCGAACCATCCAACATGCCCAGCATGCGATGTTGCGTCTTGGACAAAATGTCCAAATGCTTTACTTTTGTCGTTCTCGCTTGCGTCTGAATGACGTGCATCGATAAAATGCCGCCAAAGTCAGGTGCAGCACCATAATGAGGCCGCCCTTCCTGGGCGGCCAGCCTTGTCCATTCCTTATGTACCCTTTCTTCTGCCTCCGCCTCGGTATCAGCTCCGGGAGGATCAAAGAAGGCAACGCAACACAAGGCAAGTGGTTCGCATTCTGAGCACAAGACCCGCGTGAAGCATTGCCACCAACGGTCTAGTCACTGCCGATCCAGTCGCTTGTCTCATTCGACAGGCGAGGCCTCCTGTCCCGTTGCACATCCCAAACCGTGGTGCAGCACGTGGGCAGTAAGCCACTTTTGTCCTACCTGTCAACACAAGCGCCGTGCATTGTTCTGATCGGTAGCGACTCGAAAAGGCAACAGATCCTACCGTCGTGCCGGGTCACTCGCATGGCTGTCCTTACTGTGACGAGACGAGGCCTCTCCGAAGGCCTCCCACAGCTCCTCACGCCATGTCCGTAACCTCCCGAGCCAACACGATGCCTTCCCAGCGGCCAGCTTGCCGACAGGAAGCGACTTCTCGTTTCAGTACGAGTCAAATGACCTGCTTTAAAGTCGCATTGCATGGCTCGGTTTGCCTAAGAAGGTAAAATCATGCCAGCTACAATGCCTTTGTCCATCGAGGACTGAGATCCGGTGTCTTGATACCGTCCGCCTCACCTATCCTGAGTGGTATTGTCAGTCGCTCGGTAGCTAGGAGGCCGGACTTCTGAACTCCGTTTGTTGATCGTGATCTAGATCCACGGCAAGGCAATGGGGTACTGTGAGGTATCTTTTGTGCCTTCTTCGCTTCCTCCACGATGTGCCTCTCGAAGAGATTATCGTGAAAGACGGGAGTCTCGGATGGCTACGAGGCCGCCATGTCCTGAGGTGAAGATATAAAGGCGTCTGTTTCCGTCTTCCCTGGCGACGAAATGAGACCTTAACGCTGTGCAATAGTCCTACTCGACATCCATCGTCAGTGTACAGATTTCGGCAGCACTTGACGTCTCGAAGTCTTCGTCCTGCAACAGCCATAACCGTGGGTGAAGTCAAAGCTCGCTCTACCTCCCCCACCCGTCGTCGAGGCCGACCGCCACAACTCGAAATGTCGTACTACAACCCACCTGCGGGATACTACAATCAGTCTTCTAATCAACGGTCGTCATATGCAACATCACAACAACAGCCTTACGCACCGTACGCGAGCTCTTACCAAGGCTATCCGATCCCACAACGCCGACCTCAGCGACAACCACCACCGCAACAGTACTACTCTTCGCCGTCAACATCACCCGGTTCAATCTACAGCCAGCCTCAAAGTCCACCTTACCAGCCTGTGCAATCAACGTATGTCGATCTTCACTCTAAATCCTTCTCAAACTAAGACTAACACCCCTTTTAGCCCGGGCTACCACTGCCTCTATCCAAACTGCACCCACACAACCAGCCGCAAGACCGATCTCGAGCGACACGTGAGTCGAATGCACGTGCGATCTTCGCTCTTTGATTGTGAATGGGGACAGTGCGATCGGACGGGACGCTATGGCTTTTCGACCAAGGACAAGATGGTCGACCATATGCGGCAGGTACATGAGGCGGATATTCCGAAGAAGAGGAGGAGCAGTGGACGGAGATGAGGTGGCGATCGCACGCTTTTGGGTTCTGGTTCGGGTGCTTTGCGGGATATGTTTGAAGAGGTTCGAGCAATCGGTTTGGGCTTTGGTGTTTTGCTTTTGGGAGTCTGGCTGTTGATACCCTGTTGTTCCTTGAGGCGCACTTGAACTGAACGCAATTTCTAGAAGCTGTAGTATTAAGGCTGTAAGCTTATTAGTCGATTAACGCAGCCATGCTCGCTGAAAGATGTGTGGTCCATGCAGTGAACAGTCTTGCAGAATGCGCTCTTCCAGCGAGACACTGTAATATGTCTTCTCTGGTTCTCAACGCTGCGTGCCCGTGTAGGTTGAGATGAAAGACGCTGGAGGATCCTCCACCAGCCATTTGCCCTCAGCAGCGTCCTTTCGCCGACACTCTGCCTCGACTCTGACATCTGTGATTGACACTATCTCCTGCCCTGATGGTCAACGTCCGTGTACCAGTCTCAAACGTCAAAGAATCGCACATACCATTCGTAATCGTTCCTGCACCTCGCTCAAACCAGGAGCATGTCTTTCTTGAGGTCTCTCACCCATGAGATAGATCTCACGAGCATGCGCCCACCGCAACGCTGCGTTCAAGTACATGTAGATTTTCCAGGCTCGAAATCGGCGTACTGCAGCATCGACGATTATGCTAAAGACGTGGTCAGCTCCACCAATCTCTCAAGAGGTTGAATGAATTGGATATGCTCACCGTTTCAATTGCATCTTACTCTTCTCCTCGTCCTTGCTAGGCTTGCCGTTCTGTTCAAAAGGCTGGCGAAGAAGTGCTCTGGCTTGAGCTTTGCATTGCCTCATCAAAGCAAATCCTTCTTCGTTTGATGTCTCGGCTGCAGATGGGAGAGCAACCTCGGCCAACTGCTTCTGGATGTCGTGGAAGTCTTTCATGAGCTCTGCGATGCGTATTGCGCGAACGTTGTTCACTGAGAAATTCACAAATCAGTCGGTGCCCTCAAATGTGGATCGACTCGGCCGACTCACTACCGTCTGCCATGTCAGAGGAATTCCGGAGAATTGTTCGATTACGGTCTCGTTCATGAGAAGCGGCCTGGCAAAGACTCGGTCGATGCTGGAACTTGTCCGTTGGACTTCGGACGGCGTCCATGTCCGCATCCTCTGTCTTAAGGGTCGGCATCGTCGAAAGCCTTGCGTATGAATGCTGATCGCATACGTGTCTCAGCTCGAACGAAAGCCGTCTTGAGCAGCTGACCGCCACCAGCACACTCTTGGGATACGTTCCCAGCCCAGAGTGGAGATGGAGCGGAAGCACTCACACCGTCAAGCTGGTAGCCGTTCAAGATGTTCAGCTGAAGCGTCAACATGATTTACGTCAGTTCAGGTGAGCGAGGGACTGTGACCAACGATGCGCGGAGCAAAGGGCAAGCCATCATCACGAAAGGCAGCTGAGATCAGTATCATGGCAGCCGGATGATGTGGTACCACCAAGGATAAGGCTGAGCGCCATGAATGCTGTATTGTCCTTAGTGTCTTGTAGTCTGTGTCGAGTTCAGCTGTGTTCTGAGCGCCACATGACGAAATAATTCCTCGGAGAGCACATGGACACCTCGAAGGGAAGTCGCATTCCACAGGGCTGAAGGATCGAATTGCACAAGAAGGGAAGAGGATGCTCGTGTGTCCTGAAATCGTTCTTTAAGGTGTAGTAGTGCATTGCATGTGATGTGCAATGGAGGACTCGATCTCAAATATGGGTCGCAGATCAGAGTTCTGCCAGTTGTTAGCGTCATCTTGCTAGCGAAGAACTGCGCAGAGCGGTCCGCATCAAATCCGCGCCCAAGCAGACAGACGCTGTAGCTCAGCTCGTACTGGTTCACCATCTTGCGTAATGACTTGAGACAGGTGCAGCGCACTGACTGATGGTGCCGCTTGTCGCTCTGCCAACCAACTCAGTCCTTCTCAGCAATAGCCTGCAGACGCTCATCGATCTCCTCCTCTGACAACGAACGGAAAGCGGTATCAGTTCCCTCCTTGCCATCGTTTCTCGGACCACCAACGATGCCAATCTCCAGCTCGCCCTTCTTGAAGTCCACGCTGAGAACAGTGCTCAGTGTAGCAATTCCCAACTCCACGACCTCTTCCCAATTGCCCTCCGCGTTGTCCTTGTTCTTCAGCTTCTTCTCGAGGTAGTTCAGCGCTTCTTGCGCTTTCGGTCCAGATGCAGTTGCCTTGTAGCCAACGTAGTAGCCCGCAGGATCGCACTTGTAGAGCTGTGGTCCGAATTCTGAATCGACAGAGATGAGGGTTGTCGCAACGCCAAGCGGCCGCATGTAAGCCTTGAGAATGATCAGCATGACTGCGTGCTATCACTTAGATTGTCCATCCTTACTCTCTGTGTGTAGACCTGGTTGATGTTCGCCAATCGCTTTGCCAACACATCACACGGCATCTCGTATCCGAACTTGTATCGGAACTCTGCTGCTTCTCCTCGTGCGCGGCTGACGGAAGCTCGCGCATCTGCGATTGACCCAGTCATGACACAGCCGACCGAAGGCGAGAGTCTGTACACGTATGATACGGATGCCGGGTCGATGAGCTTGTCCGGAACCTTCTTTTGCGAGATGACCACGGCACAGTCTTTGCCTCTTACGCCGACCGATGTGATGTTCGCTGCTGTGATTGCCTTGAATGCATACTCTGTGGCCATGTATCAGTACCATGTCCTCAGCTTCCTCTGATGATGTCCACGAACCAACTTGGTACAGGCGGCCCTGGTCTGAGAAGATGGTGATATGACGATCGAAACCCGCACTTCCTGTGTTGGACATTGATTAGTTCTGAGCCAGAGCTTCGTGGTGATGATCAGAGACATACCAGACATGGCTGCGGCGTGCTTCGGAGATGGACAAGGAGCTGTCGAGGAGTGGCGCTGGTGGTGGATGTGTAGGAGGAGGTGATGCTGGAGCTTCGAATGCTTTGGATGAAGCTTGATGGCGATGAATCGTGGTTGGAGAGGTTGTGATGTAGTTGTTGCAGTGCAGTCTATCCAGCAGGCATCGCGGCGTTCGCGTCCAGCGGAGCTTGGGCCTCATGGGAAACGGATCGGCGCTAGTTCTAGCGACTTGACGACTTTTTGATACTTCACCTGACGATTGCACAGAGCATTTGACATGTGCAAGTGTTGGTTTGACGGAGTCTTCTGATCGTTGGACATTCACCGCCATGGCAGACACAGCTCCTCGAGTGCCGGCATGGAAGCGTATCGGCCTCAAGTTGAAATACGCTCAAGACATTGATCCTGCACAAACTTCGACAACAACGACAACGACCACTCCGATAGCCATTGCGACTCCTCCGAAGCCCGCAGTACGACAACCCAAGAGATCTCTAGATAATACGACATCGGCCCCAGAAACTCCAGCGAAACGTGCCAAACCGACACCTGAGCGACAATCATACGATTTTGCGACACCCAAGTCATTCGTACCGCCAGAGCAACCAGCATATGTCCCTAAACGATACGGTTTCGCAGGGATCTCAGTCGAGCCTGCAGGGAAGAAGATCACTTTCGGCGACGACGAGTAAGTGAACCACTGGGTGTTCTGTGCATTGCGGGAGACTTTGAAAAGCATATGCATTAAACACAGCAACCGCCGTCAGCATATCCGTTCCAGTCTGAACGACACACTGATCATCGTCGCAGCACCAATCTTCCTGTTGTGACTGAGCCCGAACCCAAGGAAATACCGTCAGCCAAGGTAGCCCGACCGTCCACCCTCAGGAAATCTGTCTCGTTCACGCCGGACACCAAGCAGAAGGACGGGGAAACTGGTCAACAGTACTTCAAAGCTTGGGCATCTGGCCACGATCCGACGGCCGTGGATCCTTCGACTACCCAGGTCTCTCCCTCGAAACCCGCAAAGGAGCCCAAGGAGAAGAAAGCGAAGAAGCCCAAGAAGTCCAAATCGACCACCATCTCCGAACCGAAGGCCTCAAGGAAACCCAAGGACGACGAATCACACAGCACAAATTCGGAGGAAATCCCAGTCTACGTCGAATACCTCCAGCAATACTTCACCGACCGCGCCAACTGGCGATTCAAAAAGAACAACCAGAACGACCTCCTCAAGAACCTCTTCAACATCTACCGCATTCCCGAAGAACACAACGCCGCTATCATCGCATACCTGAACGGTCTCCAAGGCTCCGCACGGGAGCGAGTCGCAATCCAAGCGGAAGACATCCTCAAAGACATATACGAGGCATCTTCTCCTCCAGCGGACGAAGCCATGTCGCTCAACCACCCCGCCGCAAGGAAAGAAGCCTATTACGGCGCTCTCCTGCGCCAAATCCAAAAGTACAACGACGCCGGCGCCGGGAGATCAGAGTACAATGACCAGCAGCTGCGGGAGATTCGTGAAGCAACCATCCAAGGCCGACGTGCAAGAGAAATCTTGGAGCACGGCCTAATAGCGGAACTCCGCCCCGAAATGCTGCAAACTCCACCCGCGACAGCTACGCCAGAGGCTCCCGCTGCGGCCGTGGTAGAGGCTTCAGCAAAGACCAAGCGCAAGCGCAAGGCTCGTACGGATGTCTCTTCATCCTCAGACAGCTCCAGCAGCGACGACTCTTCCTCGTCGGACAGTGACAGCGATAGCGACGCAGACAGTAAACCCGCACCGCCGCCGGCGAAGAAAGCGAAAACCGCCGCCGGCGAAGAAAGCGAAAAAGGGCGGCATCTTTGACGACGACTTATTGGACATCGCGTTTGGGGACAGGTCCAGAATTAAGATATCGACCGCGAGTCCAGCTGCAGTTTCGCAAGGAAAAGTCAAAGCGAAGACATTGGCGATGGCGAACGGGACGCGCGGAAAAGTGGAGGACGATGATGATGATGATGATGACGATTCGAGCAGCGACGATAGCAGTGGTAGTGAGGATAGCTCGGATAGCGAATAGAGAGGTAAGCAGGAAGATGAAAAGAGTTCACAAGCTGCTACGTCTCCGTGTGTCTTCTGGTCCCTCCGTTGCACTCGAGAGATAAGGTGAGTGGCTCGCAGTGGACAGACTGGAGCATTTACATTGGCAGGACATTCTGATACCAGGTGCGTATCACCGCAGTCCAACGTCTTGTCAAGAGTGCAGGTGACATTTCGACACCCCCTTGTGGGACGTTCCTGCACAGGTACGATGACTGCCCATTGCGATCCAGGATCGCATTCACTAATGACACGACATGGTAGGATAATGCACAGGAAGTGAAAGCATAGGTCCAAATAGTAATTTTCGCATTCACTTCTCCTTGCCCATGTCATAGCCCCCAAAAATTCATTTAATCCACCCATCCTACCATCCATCCAACCGTGTCTGTGATCCATCCATCCATTCATCCTCCGGTAAGGGTACTGGACCGGCCTCCATGCAAAAATTTCTATGTACAGCAAAACGCCGGTAGTCCAAAACAAGTGATTGGTCTTCATCCCCAAGACCGGAAGGAATCGTGATGAAAAGGAAGAAAAAAAGGATATGACATTCGTGTTTGTTTCGTTTTGCTCTCCTCTCTCTCACACACACACACATTAAATGAATGAATGAACGCCGGTCATGCTCAACGTCTGCCACATGCTCATTGCCTCAACGGCGAGTACCCTCTATCCGCGGGTCCGAAGCGATTCGGGAGGAGGTGCGAACTGGAATTGGGCCGATAGTACAAGTCCAGGACCTTCCCGACATCATCAGCGGACTCGCGGCGCTGCTCGTGAGGAGGAGCGAGGAAGTCCGTGTCGGTGAGAATGGTAGTGGCGACGGTGTCGGCGGACACGGCGGTGGATAGAAGCGGTCGTGATTCTGGGTTTGGTGGGAAATTATTCGTAACCGGCGCCTCGTTGCCAGGGACTGGGACTTGCAGTGTTGGCACGAAATGAACGCTGTTGACCGTCGCTGTATGGGCTAGCGGCGGCACTGCGGTCGTAGGGAGGGTTATGCCTCGCAGATCCGTGCTCGGACGGCAGGAGGCCAGGACTTCGAGGTGCGTCGGAGGCGTAGCCGCCGTATGCGGTGGAAGACTCACGCTCCTTGGACCGGCCGCTGCTATCGCCCGAGATGGAGTCGGAGTCAGAGTCGATCCGGCTGCCCTTGACGTACGGGTTGTGCTTGGACTCGCCGCGTGCGGTGGCGCCGAGGGCGTCGAGTTCGGTGTTGAGCGCGGTTTGCGACTTGATGAAGCTGCCGCGGTCGTCGCGCATGGGCTGGTAGCGAGTATCGGGGTTCTTGGCGAACATAGCGATGAGCGAGGCGACCAAGACCATGACGAGGAGGACCAGGGAGAAAATGGCGTTGTAAATGAAGAAGATGACTCCCATCGCGCCGGTAACAATTCCGGGAGCGCTGAAGATGCCGGTGAACACCAACAAGAAAATGGCGCTCAGGAAGTTGATGACAGCGATGGAGATGTTGAAGCCGTTCGTCTTCTTGTCCATGTATGGGCGGAGAACGCAAACGGTGATCAAGAAAGCGGCCTCGATGACCACCAATGCAATGGCCTGGGCGGTACCGCTCGTCTGAACACAGCCGATAAAGATGCCCTTGATCAGGATGTAGACCAGCCACGGAACGATGAAGTAGTATGCGGTGGCCTTGAACTGGACGTAGAGGAAGCCCCATTTGTTGAGCGAGACCGGGTCCGAGTACAAGATGTAGGCCGGGTTCTTGTGCATCGCGATACTACGGCGAGCCAGTCGAATGACCTTGCTTGATGCCCAGCCGAGAATGGCCAACATGCTGAAGATGGTGAAAACGGCAAGAGCGACCTCTGCAGCGGAATCCTTGCGGGTGAACTCCCAAAAGCAGAGCACAACCATTTGAGGGTATCCAATGAGCACACATCGGAACAAGATGCCCTTGAGGACTGTGGTCCAGCCATTGCGGAAATCCTGGAACTTCTCTCCCTTCATGCGGCCAGCCTTGACGAGTCCATCGCATACACCTTTGAAGATGAGCACGCCGAGAACGACGAAGATGATGAAAGCGACGAAGAAGATGTAGCCGGTCATGAAGATGTTCGACAGCTCGATCCGAGCGCGGAAACCGACACGTTCAAGACCGCGAACAGTGATTGACAAGGAGGTGTCAGTCGTTGGAGAACCGGCGTTGGACCGAGCGTGCAGCGCGTTGCGCGCTACCTGAGTGACTGCGCGCTTGGCCATGGCGAAGGAAGCATCCAGACCACGCTTTTCGACACGGACGGAGGCCTCGCTGAGACTGGACAAGACATTGGTGGGAGTGCCGCCAGTCGCACGCTGGTACCAGGTCGCGAGCGTCTGGATAAAGCCCACGCGGATGATGCCCATGCTCCATTGGAAGTTCTGGGTCCATGATGCGACGATGGGCGGAAGAGACACAGCGGTCATTCCAATCATCGCTTGAGCCTGGAAGTATCCGAACAGAGCCATGGCGTTTGCGGCGACGTGGGCCGCGGTATTGCTATGACCCAGGCCAGACGTGATGGCAGATGCTACGAGAGCCAGACCGCCAATAACAGCCGTTGTCCACGCCACACCCTTTTGATCCACAGTCTTTCCATTCGATAGTTCTGCTTCGACGCAAGCGACGTGCCTGTTGGAGGCGAGGGAGGTGAAGTACACGCGGACTTTGACGTCGAGATCGGGGACCGTGTAGGCAATACCTGTTTCACCACAAGTCAGTCTTCGAAGCAATGGCCATTTCATTCTTCAGCATCCACGTACCTGGCACTTGTGACAACTGATCCGCATCAATGACGGCGTTACTCAGCAGGTTGATCTGTCCAACGTTCATCGGGCACAGTCCCTTGAGGTCATCTGAGTCGCAAGGGTCGACGTTCTGCTGGAAGACCTTGAGACCATAGGCGTAGACCTCGATGTTGATGCTGACATTTCCGGTGACACTGCTAACACCGACGACATCGAAGTTGAGCGTTCGGTTGCCCGGCGTGAATGCGACATCGAAGAGGGTGGCGGAGAAACTGCTGTTGGACATGCAGGGGTTGAGCGATGTCGATGTGAGGATGCGTTCGCTGGCATATGCGACGGGCGCAAAGACGAGCAGCAGGGCCGTCGTTAAGGATGCTATTGAGAACTTCATGGTTGTGGCGATGTATGTCTGCTGTGGTAGATGGGGCGGCGGTCGCCGGGTTCAGCGAGAGTGGGCGTCGTCAGCGCGTGGACGACGTGGTGGGCGGAGGGCGGAGGTATCGGTCGGTCGGTGGTGTTGATAGAGTCGAGTCGAGTGATGCCCAAAGCGAAGGACGGAGGCCGACGGTCGGCGGAGGAGGAGGTGTTGCTGGGGCGGGTGGGGAGGGGAGACACTGCGTAACGAGAGAGTGCAGTGGGTGGGTGGTGGCCAGGAAGCGGAAAGACGCAAAGCAGGAACGGAGTTGTGAGGGTCGGAGGAGGTTAGGGTGGCGAGGTGTGGTTGGCTGAGACTCGCTCGTTCGGTGGGCGAGGATCCCGTGGGACAAGACACCAAGCTGGCACCGGCTGGGCCCGCAGATTTGAATCCGTAAAAAGGTCGGGGATGTCGCTGGAGATGACGCTTCTATTGTTTCCAAGAATAAGTATATCAGTCAATCAATCAATCGAATCCAGCCTCTCTGTTCTCTCTCTCTGATGAGATCCAAGTATGTCGAAGCAGCAGACAGACGCGTGATTGGTGGTGGCGACAAGTATTGCCGTAGATGCAAGAGAAGAGAAGATGGCGACCGATCCCGCCAGATCCGAAGCCCTACCATTACACGCTACAGGTACGTCCTTTCTCCTGATTGTCTCTGTTTTTCTTCGCCCGGAATGCTCAGCCCTCGCCGCGTGTCCGCCAAAATACGAGTGAAGCGAGATCTCGGCTTGTCCTCTGTGATTGGTCGACTGACCCTGCCAAGCAGTTCAATGCGTGGATGATTTCGACGTTGTCCCGAAGCTAAAAATTATTCATGGAACACACACGGATTGCGGAGTCTACGGATTGCGATCTTCTCCACAACCCATTGCCGGCATGAATAATGAATAGACGGGGTTTTCGCTGCCATTTGTTTGTCGGGAACTCGGGATGCCATACTGTCGCGGTGAATGACGCGAAGAAATGACAGCAGTGAAAGGAACAACCCTTCAACAAGGCGCCGTTCTCCGCGTGGCTTCCAACCAGCAAAAGAGCACGAACCTGGGTCAAAGTGGTCCCGCCGACGCTTCATGCTTGGTAACGCGTCAGCTATTGATTACTACGCGCTGCAGTCTCCATATGGGGCCGGGATCTCAGATCTATGAAACTCCCTACGGCCAAGATTCACGTTTACATCACAATTACCAACGTCGATGCATACATAGTAGATTTGCTTTGAACGCTCTCGCAGATGAGCTGTTATACCCGCAGAACAACATTCCGTCGAATGGCCTAGAGGCTCATTCTCGCTGGAGAGATCAAGTCCAGGATGAAGTCAGTGAGTAGTTCAGCCTAGCAGGTTGCTCACTTTACACATGCGCAGAGTCCGACGTCTTCACCACTTCGAGATCCGTATATCACCCAAGCATAGATCACGCTCTCGCATACGGTAAGCTACCACCACAGCACGAGATTGAGGACGATGGCGTGATGGTTCGCTGGGGTTGGAGACTTTCGCTCAGCCCATGGTCAAGCAGACACCTCAACCCCAAGTATCACTTCGCGGAGAGCGATGAGTCTTCACGCGGCGAAAAAAAAAACACCAACAACATGCGTAGGTCGTTGATTTCGCAGCATGAGACAGCAAGCATCACCCAGCCGTACTTTCCCGGCCCCTTCTCCTCAGTCAGTCCACCAAGCAAACCACCTTTCCCATCGTAACATTGCCCTCCAGCATCCCATGTGCCTCCTCAATCTTCCTCCAGCTCAGGACTCTCTCCACAGAACAGCGATAGTCACCCTTGACCAGCTTCGGCACTACCGTCTCCGCGAACAGATCTCTCAGCTTACCCTGATACTCCGCATCCCGACTCCTCAGCGTGCTGCCCACAAAACTCGCCCTTTTCATCACGAACGAGCTGATGTCCACGCCCGCCGGCAACATCGTGCCGCCCATGACGCCCAACTGCACGACCCGGCCATCCTTGGCCAGCACAGCGAGGTTGTCGGCGAAGTATGGCGCGCCGACAAAGTCGATCACCAAATCCACGCCTTCGCCGCCATTCACGCGCTTGACCTCGTCAGCCCACGTGCCACCGACAGAGCCATCGGCGGCAGGATAGGACTTTGTCGTGTTGAACGCTGCGTGTGCGCCGATTTGCTTGGTCGTAAAGTCGCATTTGGCATCTTGACGGGTAGTGGCGTAGACTTTGGGAGGTGGAGAGGAGAGGTTGAGGGAGAGTTGGATGCCGGCTATGCTGACGGAGGAGGCACCCGCGTGCCAGAGGATAGACTTGACTTTCGAAGGTGTGTACTCGCCGACGAGGTGGATGGCTTGCAGTGCCGTCATCCAGACCTGGAAGGTGGCAGTTCAGTTGAGTGGTTCGGCGTCCAGTGGACAGAGTGGAAGCAAAGAGTCAAGACCTCGACTCACCTCAGGAACAGCCGCACACTCCTCCCAAGACAACTCAGCCGGCTTCCTCAGCAGCATCTTTTTGCTCACAGCCACGTACTCCGCGTACGCTCCACCGTACGCAAGTCCGAACACCTCATCTCCGACACGATAGTCCTCTCCCCCGGTAGCAGCAGGATCACTACCCACCTCCTCCACGACCCCGGAGAATTCTAGACCCATGATTTTAGTGATGCCCGGTGGCACGGGATACTTGCCTTCTCGCTGAAGTGTATCGGCCCGGTTGAGGCCAAAGGCTTTTACTTTGACGAGGCATTCTGAGGGCTTGGGTTGCGGTTTTGGGACCGAGTCGTTGATGAAGAGGGCGGAAGCTGGACCGGCGCCACCTCTCACGTCTGGAAGGGATGTTGCTCAGTCTGATGGTGTTCTCCATGATCATGATGTTCGCTATTGGGAGGGATTGGGCCGAATATCTGCTTCGGCTCGGCAGGCTCTGAATAGTCAAAAGGTGAAATGAAAGCTGCACTCACCTATGGCTCGCATAGTGGCCATTGTTCTCGCTTTACTATGAGTGTCCCAAAGTACTGGAGCTAACTTATTGCCAGAGAGTAAAAGAAAAGAGATCAGTACACCATTTGCCGAAAGTTTGATGACGTGAGATGAGGGGTGAGGTGTGTATACGTTGAACAATCGGCTCGGATGAGTGGCCTGCGCATGCTGAGAAAAGCTTACAAACAAGCTGCATGCAGTCGTTGATAGCACATTCATGTAGACGTGATAGCTGGTTTCACTTTGGTGATCAGAATGCGGCACGCGGTGTCCTTTGCTTTCGTCTTACAACATCAGCCTACATCATTCTCGATCATAGGTCGCTTTCACAACCACGCAATTCAGACCATGACCCAATCGTCTCCAGTTTCGAACACACTCGCTGCTTCTTCGACTTTCCGAGGAACGGCATCTTCGCGAGGCATCGCCAATGGAATGGGTGCCACGGTCAGGTATTCGAAGCCCGGAAGCTCGAGAACCATTGAACTCGGGGGGCCTTCCCGCTCGTCTTTGGTAGGCGCGCGCGGATGGTTGGCCCACGGCGATGGACTATGAGAGGGAAAGCTCGCGAGGAAGTAGTGATTGTCGGCTTTGAGATTGGCTTGCCAGGTCTGGTCGTCCAGTGCAGCATCGGTGTACTGTGCAAGCTCGCGGGTGGCGTCGGGCCTGAGCAGACAGAACCTCATGGTGGACGGAGAACCCAGTGCACGGAGGCTGCCCGGAAAGATCACATCATGGATATGCGGTGCTCCAGAGAGAACACGACCGAGGGCACCAAGTGGCAGAGCTGGCCGCCCAGTGCTGGTAGCTGGGCCCTTCCAGTCTTTACGTCCGTCAGCTCGATGCTCATGACCTGCGGAACTTTCATTCCCTCCGTTCGGAATGTGACTGACCGACGAAGATGAAGACGCGTGATCTGCTCGTCTGCTCCAGGCCCCAGCAGATGGCGCTGCACTCCCTCAGCTTCGCCAATGCATGCAATGTCCGGAACAGAAGAGCTCTGTTGTTGGTGGCCAACACGCCTTTGGCTAGGTCGTTGCGAAAATGGAGGTCCAGAACGGTCCCGTGCGTTGCGTGGTATTCGATATTACCCATGGTGTTGATGCTGATGTAGAAGGAGGTTGAGAAGGTACGAGTAACAATACGTCCAAGACCTCAACAAGAAAGGTACTTGCATGGCAGCTGCGGCCTAGGTTACTCATCCTTCGTGCATCCAATCTGTGTAGCTGTGTGGTGGTACTGCAGCTGTGCTCGAGCTGCCTCCAAGGCAGCGACTTACGGGTGCGTCTGGGACGACGCACTAATCTCGTCAATAGAGTCCTGCGTTTTTCACGAGTTGCGAGGCAATGTGCGCGAGACAATGTGCGCGTTTGGTGAGCTTATGGGAGGTAAGAGTGATGGAGACGAAAGGGAAGAGGCACGCAAAGCAGGTCGTGTCGCCAGAGGACGCTAGTCTCGGGACCGGCCGGAGCCAGGGATCGACTCTGCGACTTCACTCTCACTAAGGTACCTCGCCTTCGCTGGACACCATCATCGACTTGCGAGCTTCTTGAATGCGATTTGGTTTAGAAGCTGCGCTCAGCCCTCGAAGTCCGTCACGGTCGACACGACCGCTTGATGCAATGAACTCCTCGGGAGAAGACTCCTGCAATGGCTCAGTTGCACGCAGAGACTGCACCACTGAAATCGTTGCAAAAGATCAAATCGAACACTTGAGAAGCTGCAGAAGCCGGGAGTTGCCCACCTGGACAAGATGAACCTGTCGCGATGACATGAGAGAACACTTTGTCCATCTTTGACCCCTATGCGGCTACGATGCAGTGCTGAACTGCTGATGAGCTCTGTGAGGAGAAAGGACTCAGCAGAGTCTGACTTCGAGACCTTCTCTGCAGGATCGAAAACTTGTGCACTTGATGATCCCAAGATCACGCTGCTGACCTTCTGCAAACTTCCTAGTACGCCCCACGACTTCGAGCGAATGCGCTCCATCTCTGATGATCGATTGAGCAAGAACGAATCGCTGTTGAACCTTTGCCTCGCCAAGTTCCATCGCACTTGAGGTCTTTCTGACGGGAACCTGTACTGCATGAAGAGAATCACACGTTTGGCTCCCGCCTCCCGCTGTCATGACGAGATATGAGGAAAAGATGGCAGCGGGCCGCCGACTGCACGTCCAAGCTTCCACGCTAGCATTGTTTGTACGCACAGAACACTTCATGCGCCGTCCAAGCTTCTACGAACTCTTCAACTTCGACACCCATTCTGCGCTCGTCTGCCGCATCATGGCACCACCAGGACTTTCGGGCTCTGGCAGTCAGCCGGCCAAATCTGGGCACAGCCAGCGCAAGAACATGCCCAAATCGAGCGCATCTTATCCTACCGGCATCACCAAGAGTCGTTGTACAACGAAAGAACATGAATCGGCTTCAGAAAGCTGGCAAGCCTGTCAAATCAGCTGAGGAGTATCGCGCTCAACTCGAACAACAGCTCGCAGACCAGGATCGAGGTATCGCCAGGCGCAAGAATCCGACAGTCAAAGACAATGTCCCAGCGGATTGTAAGCTCGATAACCTTCGCCTTGATAAGCCCTCCCTCTACGCAAGTGTGACCACTGGGAATCTCCCGGTCGCCGTGAAATCCGACTCACGCAGCGCGCGCGTCATCTGGTTCAACGACTTGAACAAGAAGTTCACCTTCAACAGGCACTTCACGCAAGGTAAGACGCTATCGCAGCACGCAAGAGACGTGGCCCTTTCGCTGTGCGCTAAGAAGAACCATGTCGCTCCTTTCTAGTTCATGGACTCAGGCCAGCCTGTTGACCAAGAGTGCACCACCTCTCACTTCCTATGCTTTCGTTAAGACCGTGCGCTTCAGCATGGCCGTGTCCCAAAAATTCTACTAACGCAATTCACAGCTCGCATGCTCTACGCCATCATCCGGTACCGCGATTTGGAGCTCAAGCATCCAATCAGTCTCCTCGAACGTCAATTCGTCGCCGCTTGCCTCGAACATGATCTGGACGAGCAAGACCGCACCTGGGTCCGCGAAGGCTTCATCGACTTATGGCTCAATTCTCCCGACTCGGCGCTGCCCATTTTTGGGCCTGCGTTTTGCAAACGCTTCAGGGGCTTCCGCAAATCCCTGGCCGAAACATTACCTGAAGTCCACATGCCCGTGGCTCCAGCGTCGACCGCCAAGCCATCACGAGACCTGCCAAAAGTTGAACAGCTGTATGAGCCGGCCGGAGAGGAGGACGAGCTGGACAAGAAATGGGCGCAGGATGACTACAACACTCGCTCTTGGGACGTCATCATGAGCGACATGTACCCGACGATGCAGTCGAACAAGCAGAGATCCGAGGCTCATCACAAGAAGTGGACCCGGATTGCGGAAGAACTCTCACTGCACGACACCAAGTCTGACATGGAGACTCGATTGAGCGAGATGAGTGGCAGCCTGCACAAGATGAGCCCGAGCGATGATTGAAGCTCTGTCCACTCGACACCGTCTGAGCCAGTGGTTGCGAGAGCCGTGGTTTTTGGTATCGTGCAGTACTGGAAGGACTCACAATCTTCCCGGCTACGTTGAAGTCTTCAGCCAGAGTGGAGCTGTTCGTGCTATGATTTTCAATTCGGAGATGCTCATGAATTTTCGGATTCGTTGGAATTCACGAGCTCTTTTATCGACTCGTGTTCAAAGCGATATAAGCGGACTTAGCTCCGTTAGAACCTAATGTCGGCTAGCGCTTCACGTAGCTCGACAGAGTGTCGATAAATTGTATTACTTCACTTGCTCATCCACTTCCTCGCGCTTTCCGTTTACAATGCCATATTGAAGCGAGCCTACGCCCCGCGGTACTTGTCGTTGATTCGTAACGTGGCAGCGGGTACTCGCCAAGTCCTTCGAAGCAATGGAAGAACTCCAGACCCAACACAGGAAAGAGCTGCGCGACCTTCAAAGTCGCATCATGCAGAAGAAAAAGCAGGCAAGCAAGAAGACGCGCAAAGGTACCGGAGTTCCGGATTTTTTTGACTCTACCAATCAAATTTGCACCTTCTGACAATCTCACACCCAAGGTGTCAACGACGAATGCGATCGCCTCGAAGCGGAAACAAAGGAGCGACATCTAGCAGAAATCGCGGCGCTGAACGGACAAGACGCGGGAAAAGAGGCATTAGCGATCGAGCAGCTGGACGAGCTGACATTGAAAGTCGACGACGCTGACGAGGACGAGAGTACCAATGGTATAGCGAAAGAGTTGGAGCGAACGCATGCACAAACGACGCCAAACCCAGAAGAAGTGGAGTCAACGCCCGGCGGAAAGAAGCCTAATCGCCAGAAGGCCCGCCTTGCGAGACGTGCTGCAGAACAAGAAGAGATAGCGCGACAAGCGGCGGAGGAAGCAAAGAATCTTCCGGACATGAAAGAGCAAGAACGTTCACGAATGAAAGACGCCTTGAAACAGCATGGTCTGGTCGAGAAGGAGATTCGTGCAGATGGACACTGCTTATATTCGGCCATTGCTGACCAACTGGAGCAGCTGGAGATTCCCATCGGAAGCTCTCCAGGCGGCGAAGCTTTAGTCGGGTACAAACTCGTGCGGGCGAAGGCAGCAGAGTATATCCAGCAACATGAGGATGACTTCGTGCCGTTCCTGGAAGAGCCATTACCGGACTATGTGCACAAGGTCAGAGACACGGGCGAGTGGGGTGGACAGTTGGAGCTCATGGCACTGGCAAAATCGTACGCGGTCGACATCAACGTCCTACAGGACTTTGGACGGGTGGAGAAGATCGAAGGAGGGAGCGGAAATGCGGCGGGCAAAAGCGCGTGGCTGGGTTACTATAAGCACGGATTTGGGCTTGGAGAACACTACAACAGCCTGAGAAAGGCGACTTGAGACACGAATGAATGAAGCTCAAGACGTAGAGGCATGCGGCAGCGCAGAGTCTTCGTGAGGAACACAAGTATCAGCCAACATCGCCCCACACGGATCTGGACACCAGGACTATCTGCAGGACGAAACACGGAAGACCTCGACCTGCACTAGAGTACCAAAACACTTCACGCATGCCCTTTGCAGCCCATAGGAGACATCGCAGATTTTCGCACTCCATCGGCGCTACAACTTGCCCTGGATGAACTTCTTCGGGATTGGCACATGGACATCTCGAACGAAGTCAGCGAATCCTTTGCCCAGACCGTCCAGCAGCTTCGAACTGGTGACGCCTCGACCCAATGGTCCATAGATGACGAAGTGCACGGCTTTGATGTTTGGCATCTCTACACGCTCCAGATGATACCTGGTCCCGAGTCAGCATTCCTCTTCCGTTATCATGGGGTCCAACTCACCAATCCTGCCAGTCGGTCCCCATAAGCTCGCGCATCTTCGCCTTGGTGAGAAGTGTCCGGAGCCAGTCCCACTGTGTAACGATTAATTTTGATCGGACGAAGCTCTTCCGGATCGCAACGTACCTCTTCCTGAGTGTGAACAAAAACTCCGAAATTTATGTTCGCCCCTTTATCGCCGGACCTAGCAAGCGCCACGTCTCCCAAAGGCGCCATAACGGTCTCGCCGAAGGAAGCAATGTCTACCGGCGAGTCAGTCTCATAGTCCTCCCGCGGCTGAAGCTTCTCGGTCTTCTTTGGCGGTCCTATCTTGGTCGTGCGTATCTCGGAACCATCGCTTCCAATCATACTGAACGATTCGTCGAGATCCTTCTGCTCAACAATACCGGGATAGAAGGCGATGAAGGGTTTCGGCGCAGCTGTGCGCATATCTAGCGAGCTGTGCATACCTGCCATATGTGAGCGTGTGCACGTATTGCGTTACTGGGCTCGTACAGACCGCTAAAGTGCTGCATAACATTAGTAGCCCATGCAGCCATCATCTTGCCAATCACGTCCTTCTCGATGGCTTGCGCAAAGATACGGAGATATGTTGTCGATGCAAGCTGGCACGTCGGGTTAGGCTGCGGTCTTCCAACCCACTGGAAGTCGAGGACGTCGAACTTGTCCAGCATGTTCCATTCCTTCAGCCGGTTCTTCAGCTGCGCTTCGTGAAGCTCATACTTCTTGGCGGTTGCATATCCGGTGGCGTTCACAAGCAGTTCAGCTTGGTACCTGCGAAGGACGTCAAAATCAACGAGCGCAAAGGACTGCCAAATATGTGCCATTCGCTTACCCTCCTCGATAGAAGATCGCCAGCTTCGTCGTCGAAGGCGGCGGGTACCCCTTGATGCCTGACACCTTGACCCTGTTCTTGCCGACTTGCTGGACGGTAATCTGGCCCACGTCGGCCTTGACATCGCTGTTCAAGTATATGTTGCCCTGAAGCTCGTATCTGGACGTTGATCACAAGGTCAATCTCGGCAAGCCTCGGAGAAGCAGAACTTGACTCACAGAAATTGGCACTTCACAGTGTCTTCAGTGACGAAACCATTCAGAGCTTCGTGCTTCGTCACGACTGAGTCGCCGTTGGCATCCACTTCCACTATACCAAGGCCAAGATTCAGGAGCTCATCAATCGGGTAGCGATCGAATCCAGCAAAGTTGGCGCCTGTGATGTATGTCGAGCACTCGATGAGATGACCAGCGACCAGGGCACCTGCAAGAGCATCGAAATTATCAGGAGCCCATTGATGCCACCATGCGGCGGCTCCAATGACCGGACTTGCGTCTGCAACTCTACCACAGATGACAATATCGGCACCCTCCTCGAGTGCACGTCGAATGGCCCGGCCTCCGAGATATGCGTTTGCTGAGATGACGGGCATTCGCTCGCGATCCTGGAGGAATCTTTGAGTGTCTTTGGCCAGCTGCACATTGCTGTTCTCATGGTCGAGGTGGGAAAGTGCCTCATTCAGAATGCCATCGACTTTGTGCATCAAGTTGTCTCCTTCGACAAAGGCCACCTTCAGATCCAGGTTCTTCGACTTGACAAATTCGTGCACCTTGATCGCCATTCCCTTGGGATTGAGTGAGCCTCCATTGATCACGACCTTGATGCGCTTCTTCGCGACGATCTCTGCCGACAGCTCGATCCCATCCCAGGCGGTCTGACACCAACCTGGATGCTCGCCCTTGACAAATGCCTCGGCATCGTTTGCGAGATTGACCTCTGCCAGATAGTCACCTGTAATCACATCGACCTCGCCGTAGTAGGCCTGGTTGTACATATGTATGCCAGGATCCGGCACTGCCCCCGAGCCTTGGAATCAACAGCAGTCAGTCTCGGGTAGAACCGAAGCCGCCTGCTAGGCAAGAAATGTAAGTTCATGGACGGGCTTACAGTTGGCAATGCGCACCGGCCTCTGCGTCGAGCCCATCTTGGTCAGTTCTGGTGAATGTTGACTCGGTTGCAGTGTTTTTTAGGCTTCGTGGGGTTCAGTATCTTCCTATGAATGGTAGTTGGTCGCTGATAAACAAGTTCAACGTCTCACTGTTGTCAGCTTCCGGCAACCGGCGGATGTAATGGATGGGATGTCTGGGATGTTATGCAATCGGCACTGTCGGCAGCAGCATTGCGAGTCGTGACAGTCGTCCCCAACATTTTCCGAGGTGAGCTGATGGAAGCGGGGCGGGGTTGATATTTGGTCTCTTGACTCGCAGCGACACGAGCATTGCGACTCTGCCCTCTTTATTCTAAAGGCCAGCGGGTCGGCAGAAGGACAAATGCAAGTATCTCCCTCCAGTCTGAGCTTGTTGAATACCCCTCGACAAGCATTTACCGAGCAGAAAATCTACAAAGGTTTCGTTGACGCCTTGAAGGTTACTTTAGCTCTAGAAGTGACAAGACTGAAGACCAGCTGAACACAGCGTTGCACCATACTATATCGTGCAATTCTTGCCGGACCAACACGACCGCAACAAAAGTATCAGGCCATCTACTTTGCCACATCATCGCCACAAGCACTGATCCGGACAGTCGCTGCATCTACAGATCTGAAGCCTTCAATCATGGGCTCTGTAACCGGGAATGCTCAGGGCTATTCTGTCCCGAACGAGGCCCAGAGGATATTTGAGGACGGCATCTTGAACAATACACTCGTCCCGGCTCTCCCAACAGAGATCAAGGATGCCGGAAAGCTCGTATCATTTTCAGGCAACGACCAGCCTACCATTCCCATCAATTGGCGTTTCGCCGAGAGTGCGGCTGCTCTGACCGCCTTTCAAGCCTCGATGCTGAACGTGCTCAGAGTCAGGAAGTACAAAGACCAATGCCAGTTATCCAAGGTCGAAATCAACACCGATCATGCTTCATTGTTCTTCATGTCGCCATTCCTTACCAAGGTTGTAGAGGACGGCGCACCGAAGACATTCCCTGTGAGCGACGCGAAGACCATCGAGCGCAAGTATGGCATAAAGGACACCGATCTCCACAAAGCCAATGCATCGATTCAAAGAGTACTTGCCACCAACATCTACAAAACTAAGGATGGCCGCTTCTACCATACTCACGGCAGCATGAATCCGGAACCAACCCAGACCGCGCTCGGCGCCGCCCTTGATGGCGCTCCGGACGATAAATATGAAGACGTCGCAGCTCGTTTCCAGGAACTCGTTGGGAAGCTAGATTCGGCTGAGCTCGATACCCTGATGAACGACAAGTATCGCCAGGCGGGAACGATTGCCTACACCAGCGAAGAATTTTGGAAGACTGAGCATGGCAAGGCAAATGCGCACGTTGGACTGTATGAACTGGAGAAGTCAGAGACTCACACCCAGCCCGCGTCCTGGTGGCCGGAGAACGATTCGATGCCTTCATCGCCGAGCAGGCCTCTCGCCGGGCTGAAGATCGTGGATCTGACCAGAATTATTGCAGCGCCAACCATTGTGAGTAGAACTACATCAATCGTTGCATTGAGGACGAGACTGACTCACGGCTGCTCGTCAAAAGTCACGCTGCCTCGCGGAGATGGGTGCCAGCGTGATGCGTGTTACTTCACCACACGTCACCGATATGTCCGGATTGCACCAAGATCTCAATTGGGGCAAGTGGAACACTTCTCTGCATTTGAAGAATGAAGAAGACCGGTTGAAGCTCGTCGAGCTCATGTGCGTCCTTCGTCCGTACAAGTCCAGAGGAACACTACTGACAGTCCGATAGCAAGGACGCCGATGTCGTGGTCGAGGGATACCGACCCTCCGTGATGGAGAAGTACGGCCTAGCGCGAGAAGATATCTTCAATCTGGTCAAGGATCGTGGTCGCGGCATCATCCATGTAAAGGAGAACTGCTACGGTTGGAATGGACCGTGGCAGGGTAGAAGCGGATGGCAGCAGATCAGCGATGCGGTGAGTTTTGTTCCAGGAGGCGGGCGGCCCCAGAACTGCAGCTGACACGTGCGGTAGTGCTGCGGTGTATCACTAGCGTATGGAAAGGCGATGGGTCTTGACGAAGCCGTGACTCCTATCTTTCCAAACTCGGACTACTGGTCAGACATCCTCAGGACTTCTCGTATCCTAGCAGCTAACAATGATACAGCACTGGCCTCATCGGCGCAACATCCGTGCTCCACGCACTTATCAAAAGAGCCGAAGAAGGCGGATCCTACGGAGTAAATGTCAGTTCCCAGAATCACGTGAGTGTGTGCAAGACTGACCGATCTGACAGGCATCGCTGAACTACTACTCGCAATGGCTCATCCGCTCCGTCCGTGAGTATCCCACCGACGTTTGGCAGGAAGTTTGGGGTCGCCACGGATCTCCCCAATTTCACAACTATCACGCCATGTCGTATTCGATTCCCGCCATGCTCGGCCTTCTCCACGAGCACGATGAGAAAGTGCTGTTCAATCCGGACTTCTTTGAGGAGAAACACTCCAAAGCTTTGGGCTTGACGTTCGTGCAGCCAAAGCCAGTGGCTCGCTTCGAGGCCGAGGTGAAGCTAAAGTACAACGTGGGAACCAGAGGCAATGCCGTTGACCAGCCGTATTGGCCAAAGGATTTGAGCGTGGAGGTGGTAGGATGAATGTGACGGGAGACAGACTGGCCCGCTTCTGTGTTGGCGGCAAGGAATGCTTGGATCTCGCAGTCACCTCACATCCAAATCATCCATGCCGTATTACGGTCGTATTGCTCATTTGGACTTCTCTGCGTGCATCAGATCTCCGTCCTTCTCTCCAAAGGTGCAATCTTTCCATGATATCGCCGCCGAAGAAGGCCACCAAGATAGAACTGCCAACGACACAAGCCGTGACAGTCACCGCTACAGCCCAGAAGATCCACTGGTCGTATGTCATGTCGCGGATATCGGCGGTATTAATGCCGAAGAACGAAGAAACAAAGTTCAATGGGAGAAAGATGATCGTGACGACTGTGAAGACTAGAATCGCTTTTCCATGATCTTCCAGACGGATGTTGACCAACTGAATTGTTCTGTTCACCAGCCTGTCCGTATTATCTCGCAGGTCGCGCAGGTCAATCAATTCTCGTTCCAGATTATCGATGAGCTGTGCTACGGGATCAGGGAGGAGGGAGGAGGAAAGTTGCCGGACGGTGGAGCGTCGAGATATGAGTCGCCGGGCTTCATGATCGTTGACCCCGCCGTACCGCACAGATGTCGCTGTTCGACTCGTGATTGATGCTGAATCTGAGTCTGCTTTCTGGTTGATGGCGTCCAGTGTTGATTGCAATTCGCTGATCATGTCAATCTGCTGTTCCGTGATCTGAATGACAATATTCAGTTCCTCCTGACACGCTATGAGGTCCATGACCAACTTCGTGCTTGGCGCGCGATGCAGACGGTATTGGAGATTTCCCAGATGACCGCTGTAGCGGTCGGACAAGCAGAGTATCATGTCGGGCCAAAAGTTGCGGTGGAGCATACCCACGGCACCACTAAGACTGGCTATTGCATGTGTCATGGCGGTGTACTCAGTAGCCTCATTCGACCTGAAGAAGTTGTTTCTGATGCCACGGAATGCAACATCGGAGATCCGGGACGCGAGTTGGAGAGGCGGCCAGCGAGATTTCCAACTTTGGTTGCTCGAGAAGGTCACAATGTGCTCTGGATCAATGGCCAAGATCCAGACTTCGTCAACGTTGAGGCCGGACGGGTAGTGGCCGTACCACTGTCGGACCTTGAGATCAAGCTCGCGATTTGTGCTCCACGGCTTGTGTTTTGAAAATACTTGAGAGGTTTCTCTATCTGTGGTGTCTTCTAGACGATAGAAGTATTGCAAAATGGAGCGAACGACATGAGCGGAAGACCTCGCGGAGAGAAAGCGCTCCCTTCTGTCGACTTGAAACCGCAAGGGAGGTGTACTACCATTAATCGTCCAGTCCAGAAAGGGCACAGAAATCAGCATCGGGTAGACGCTATCCTCGCTCGCTGCGTCGTTCATCGACTGTGGCCTCAGCGTCTGAGAGAACGGCGCAAAATATTTCCCATGCTTGGAGAACCGGGTCTGTCGTTGTATCGCAAGATCAAGCAACCGCATAGATTCTGTGATGTTGTTCAGATCATCGGACAACGCCCACAGGAAGCCTCCAAGGTACTCTGGGAACTTGGAAGAGCAGTGAATCCAACGACACTTTGCGGACTCGCTTGAGCTCTGTAAGCCGTGCTGGCGCGATTCCAGCCTGAGGTGCCTCATCCAACCAAAATCTTCTTCCAGATTCGTGAGGCGCTGTTTCTCGATGGGATTCGCGTTGGCATTGGCGATCCGGAGCAAGCTCGCAGACGGTGTGTATGCTGCTGTCTCCGGTACGATACTCGATGGTACCCTCTCACACATCTCTAACATGGCGCCGCGATCAGGCCGAAGCGTGTCCATACGCACGTCGTTGACCAGCAGCTGTGCTGGCGTGAGCGGCTTCTGTCTCCATCGTGGGTCAGCATCGTAGTTGACGGTCGGGATGTCTTTGTCCTTGTATGGATGTTGCCGACGATTTGGGGGCATGACATCTCGTGTCACGATTCGTGATTCGTAGCATGGAAGATGCATGTAAAGGAGAGAGATACCCGATGCTCCGATGCTGACTCCGGAATTTCCGGATATCTTCCGGATATAGATATATCCGGTCTGTAACCGCCTGTCTGGCGAACACTCGAACTTAGCCACACTTGGACGACCGCCAAAAGCAAGTTCGGATAAACGCGATTGTGTTTGCCGACTGCTTCATCCTTCGAGGTCGGTTCTCTGATGAACGCCTGATTACCTCTTCGACATCATGGCGCCGAAGGAATTGCTGGAAAAGTTCAATGGCGCGCAGATGGCTGCAGCGGCAGACATGCATGTCCATCTACGGGAAGGAGACATGTTGGAGCTCGTCGTGTGAGCAATTTTCCAGGAATTTTAGCAGAGCATGACTGACAGTTCGCAGCCCAACCATTCGCCAGGGAGGTGCCAATACTGTCTTCGTTATGGTACGAAGACCGTCTGCGCAAGAACACGAGTTGGACTGACTTCTTCAGCCCAATCTGGTCCCTCCGATCACGACCGTGAAGCACGCTCTGGACTACAAAGAGCGCCTGGAAGAGCTGGAACCGAATGTCAAGTTCCTCATGTCACTCTACCTTCACCCGAACATTCAGCCGGAGACCGTCGTAGAGGCGAAGAGAAAAGGCATCACCGGCATCAAATCCTACCCGCACGGTGTCACGACCAACTCGACTGATGGCGTGCTATCGTACGAGCAGTTCTATCCGGTGTTCGAGCAGATGGAGAAGGAAGACATGGTGCTCAATCTCCACGGCGAGCTCCCACCTTCAGCAGGCGCCGATATCACAGTCCTCAATGCCGAAGAAGCCTTCCTCCCCACACTTCTTGACTTGCATCGCCGCTTTCCTAAACTCCGGATCATCCTGGAACACTGCACCTCCGCAGCTGCCATCGAGGCGGTCAAGTCGTGCGGTGACAATGTAGCGGCCACGATCACTGCTCATCATATGTTCCTGACCGTGGACGACTGGGCTGGGGATCCACACTGCTTCTGCAAACCTGTAGCGAAAAATCCCTCAGATCGCCGTGCACTTCTGAAGACTGTCATCAGTGGCGATCCGAAGTTCTTCTTGGGCACAGATTCTGCACCTCATCCTGCGATCTCGAAGCGCGGCGACAAAGTTGCGGCCGGGGTCTTCACTCAACCTCATGCTGTGGGACTTGTTGTCAATGCGCTCGAGCTGGGTGTCGACTTGGGCGTGCTGAACGCGGACGATGTGACTATTGAGAAGCTGGAAAACTTCACCAGCAACTATGGACGGGCGTTCTACAAGGTAGAGGACGAGAAGAAGGAGAGAATCACGCTGAGTCGATGCTCGGCGGCCATCGCGGAGATCCTGCGCAGTGAGCGTGGGTCGGTGGAAGTTGTGCCGTTTCGTCGAGGGAAGATGACATGGGGCGCGATTTGGACATAAGCAAGAAGTGCCTTTGCTCTGAGAATAATGAAGTTTCGAACCGTTGTCGAGTTCCGTTGAGATCTCTTGCTGTACTTGAGGGCTTTACCACAAAGGCCAACGGAATCGGCGCGAACGCCATCTCCTGTCCATCATGACAAAGTGTCTCCGCGCCATTACTGTAGATATTTGCAAAATCATTGCAGTCATATATTCATTTCCGTGGTCACGATTCGTTTCCATATCATCCGAGGTCGGGCAGCGGAACTCCACTTCCTGGCCGGCCGGTGGTTCCGATAACCACCTACGATCTTGCAACTTCACACGTACACATCTCAAAGGTTCCGATCCCTTGGAAGAGAGACTGCAAAGCCAAAGTAGTATCGCAGCAGTACCGTAATAACAGTCATCTTCACACGGCAAGATGCCACGACCCGAGCTTGAGCAGAAGCCCTACTTCCTGCACTCCAACTCTCTCGGCCATCTTGAAGGCCTGACCTTCACCGACGCATCAACTTCTCAGACTGCCCTCACCTTCTTCGGTGGCATTCCATACGCCTTGCCGCCCGTCGCAGAGCATCGCTTCCGAGCACCTCGAAGACTTCCTGGAGGATTCCGCTATGGCACCAAAGCGAGTCCCGGAAGGTACAATCGCGTTGCAGGTGTTTGTCCGCAGCCCGGCTGGCTAGGTCCACCTGATGAGAAGTCGTGGGATGAGAATTGTTTGTTTCTGAATGTGTATATTCCCAGCGGAGAGGCGCCTAGTGGAGGTTGGCCGGTTTTCTTCTACATTCACGGCGGTATGTCAAGAGCTCATAGCGAGTATGCTCGAGGACATTCCTGACATATCTGACAGGATTCTTACAATGGGGAGCACCAAATTTCGACCCGATCAAGATGGCTCCGTTACTGAACTCCGCGTTCAAAGCCATGATCGTGGCACCGGCCTATAGGCTGAATGCTTTCGGCTTCATATCGAGCAAAGAGCTCGAACTGGAAGCTCAAGAGAATGGAGAGCCTGTCGGTAACCAGGGATTCTGGGACCAAAGACTTGCTCTAGAGTGGGTGGCAGAGCACATTACCGAGTTTGGCGGGAACCCAGAGGAGATCACTGTGGGTGGGTATAGCGCTGGGTCTCACAGCACGTTTCAACAACTCGCCCATGAGCTATACTTCGTACCCGACCACAAAGCTATTATCAAGCGAGCGATCATGTGGTCGAATTCACCTGGAGGTAAGCTGCTCGAAGACCATAATGCTCGATACAGGCTAACACTCTCCAGTCCAGCCTCGGACTACAGCGCAGCACCAAGCGCAGTTCGACGAATTGTTGACCACTCTCGACATTCCACTGGCTCTCCTACCTCACGAAAAGCTTCAACGCCTCCGAGCTCTCCCACCTAGGGACATCATTGCCGCACAAGACCATCTTCAGATCAGCGAATTTAGAGCCTGTTCAGAGGGTACCTTCATATCTAAGTCCCTGGTCCACTCCATCAATACCGGAGACTTCGCCCGCCGCATGAAGCGACGCGGCATCAAACTGATGAATGGCGAATGCCGAGATGAGCATGCCTTGTACGCTGCTTGGAGACCTCCAGTCGCGTCGACCCATGACGCTGTCAAGCTTAGACTGTGTGCGGACTACCCGCCGGAGGTGGTGAGCAAGTTGATGTCGTTTTACTGCGGAGACAAGAAGTCTCTTCCTCACGGAGCGCGAGATTGGCAGGATGCCTTTGGAAAACTATATGCCAACATGCAGGTACACTCGCTGGAACGAGGCTTCCACGAGGCATTGGACAGAGGAGGACTGAGATATGGAGAGGATGTTTTTCGATATCGATTTGATTGGAGGACGAGTGGATGTAATCTGCCCGCAGACTGGGGAGTGACGCACTCATCAGATATGGAAATCTGGCTCTGGGGCATCGACTCAAAGGATGGACTGACAGAGGAGGAAAAGATACTCCTGAGGCCATGGAACGAAGCCTTTGCAAAGTTTGTGAAGGCAGAGAAGATGCCTGATCTGTGGAGAACGAAAGATGTAAAGCAGATGGTGAGGCTGAATGAGGATGGGGAGACTGACGTCTGGGTTGACGATCGGTGGGATGAAGGAGTGCAGTGTTGGCAGGCGGTCAATGCATCCAAGGGAGGTTTCTTGAACTGGGTTCGGTCGAGGCTCTAGGTTTGGCAACCGCCATGCGGCGGCAGCTCGAACATCTTGGCTGCCTGAGATCCGATTCTAGACGCCTGTCAAGATCTGATGTGGTCAATCACCCAAATGCTGGGATGTGTCACCACTGATGCTCAGATCTCACAGCATGTCTCCAGTCATGCACGAACCCGTCGGCAGAGCCCCTGGTCGACGCAAGCAACCGTGTTACTCTGCAAGAGAGGCCAACCTCTTTGCTTGGCCAGCACATTCACGCAAGTGGACCATCACTCCGGTTTGAGCAGCACAAAGGAATGCACAGATGTTTGCTGCATTTCTTTAGCACATGCGACAAACCGCCTCCACCCACCACAATACAAGCAAGTATCCGTTCGTTTGAGACAAGACAACAAGCTTGCTCCATCGACGAGACAATCGGCGCCAATCACAATCATCAAGCAAATTGGCTACCTCTGCAGATACAAAGTGGTATATCAATGGCGTTGACCGCCTGGTACTTGATGCCAACTATTGTACACCGAGCAATACCTCCTTTCGTACTCAGACGAACACCACTGAAATACAAAAGACTTTAGTCTCTTACTGTCCACGAAATCTAATACACAGCACACCCTGCAGGACGACACAAGATCAACATGGCCAACTCCACAAGCTACCATCAACCCCTTCCCTCCTACCTTCCGTCCAACCTCCCTCATCAACAGCCTCGACTCGTCTACTTCATCACTCGCCCGGGTAATGTTCCAGTGGCACTCATTCCTATCGACGAACTGCCACTCTCCGTCAAGCTCGCTCACGCATCCAGAGTCTTGACTCCAGATCAGACGTATGGCATGCACTATGTTGGAGCGGCACCAGTGAGCGGTGGTCTGTTCGCTCTTGAAAACGAGGAAAAGGTCGTGCAGAAGGATGAAGGCCTCCAAAAGACCATGGCCACACCGTGTGATCCAGTGCAGCCTCAGCAGCTTGTGTCCGAGGCCGCGGGCCACCGTCGCCAGCAGTCGTCCATCAACCCTCGATCTACGCCTCCACCCAGCTCAACTGCCACCTCCTGGCGCCGCAACACTCCCACCCCACCAGTCTCCGACGCCGACACCGCCCTCAACGCCATTCTCAACTCCCAGACTGGTGCCAACGCCGCCTCCCGCCTCAACTACCGCCCCAACCCCACCAATACCTTCACCCACGTCCCGCCCTCCGGCACGATGCCCGACCCGGACAAGAAAGAGTTCTGCACCTACTGGATTCTACACGGCGACTGCGCTTTCCAGCAGCAGGGTTGTCGCTTCAAGCATGAGATGCCTGCCAGAGAGAAATTGAAGGAGATTGGGATCTGGAATGTGCCGCGGTGGTGGGCGGAGAGGGAGTGTGCTGTGAAGCTGGGTGGGGACAGGAGGGCTGGGAAAGTACAGGATGTGGGAGAGTGGCTGACTGCTCCCCCGGTGAGTGTGCAGAAGTCGAGGCAGGAGTCGTGTTCTTCTTCTTCATCCTCTTCTTCATCATCGACTTGGAGTCAAGGGTCAGATGCCGATGGAGAAGCCAGTGAGATTGACGCCAAGAATGCGAAAGGAGGCAAAGAGCATACCGGAGTGAAGTCGGCTGTCAAAGTCGGCGATCGCACCGTTCTCAAGCCGACAACACCTCCCAATACGCCAGCATCTGCTCCTAAGCACTCTGCCATCGCAACTACCATGTCGCCTCCGCCCACGGCAGATCTCCTCATCGACTTTGCTCCCTTGATACCTTCTCCTTCTTCCAGCATCGGATCGACTTTCATCAAACCATCAACCGCCAACACACCTGCCTTCACACCCAGCACTTCCCCTGAGTCGAAGGCCAGCTCGATTGCCAAGCCGGATCACACAGCCAGTAAGGCACCTGGATACGATCGAACCACAAGCTCCAACTCCGTCAAAATTTTTGTGCCTCGAGGCGAGTCTCCGGCTCATCACATCGCTGCTCATCACCATCACCGCATCGCCAGTCTCTCGCGTGACAAGAACATGTCCCTTGCCTCTGGCCGCACATCCTCTCCTTCTCCAACTCCCACTCGCACCGCATCGACCTCCAAACCGCGCGGTCGTCAAGACAGCAAAGACACCACGAAGCCTATCAATTCCATCGCAGATGGCTCCAACAAGCCCAAGACTGCCGTCCCACTTCAGGACTTGATCGAGGAGATGAGAAAGGCGAATGCGAGTGGTGCGGGTGGGCTGCTGGCGTCGAGACATGCTCCACTGCCTGCTGCGGGCTTCAAGGTAAAGGAGAAGATGGTGGAGGTGGAAACGAAGAAAGATGGAGAGGAGAGGAAGAGAGGTGTCAGAGGTGGGAAGAATCAGAGGGAGAGGATTGATGCGAGGGTTAAACGTGAAGGTAGGGAGAGACGCGGTGGAGTGGTGAGAGGTGAGGTGAAGGGCGAGCAGAGGAGCAAGAGGATGGTGACAGGTGAAAAGAAGGAGTGAACGGGTTTTGGAACGAGGCTTGGAGCTTGTGAGGATGAGAGGATGGACATGGCGATGAACGACATTGAAGACTGTGCGAGTGACCTAGCGATCTGGCTTGCGATGCTCGAGCAAGACCGGAATTGGGTGCGATATACGCAGACTGCGAAACATAGATGAGAAACAACAAGTAGCGATATAGATGAGAACATGAACATGATACCTTACCTCATTCTTTCTTGCTTTACCTTCACCTGACGCCTCCACCACACAACAGTAGTCCGTCGATACGAAACCTGGCTCGACCATCCTCCTACTTCCCTTTGAAGATGTAAGGTAGTGAAGGCCCTGAGGTCGAATAGCAGGGCCTGAGATCCAACGGTTCATGATTATTCTCTGCCGGCCAGGTCATGGCTGCATGGGCGTCTCGCGGAGGCATCGCGGCATGGCTTTACCTCAGCTTCATCGAAAGCTTAGGCATTATTCCTCTCCCGATGTCTCTGCATCTGGCTACCTTTCTTTGGGTGCCTCTGGAGCGACTTGAAGCTGGCTCTCGAGGAAAACCATAGTCGTTCACTGCGCTAGTTGATTTAGGCTTGAGGAGCTGAGCCCGCGTCTGCAAGATTAGACGATCGCTCCTTCCCGTATCCGGTCGGCTACACGGACTGCCTTGGGTTTTTTTTTTCCTTACAAACGTCTGCATCTGCCAGCGAGATACCGATCTCTTCTCTCATTCATCGAGAATCGCGTCGCTTCATCCCGATGGTGACATGTGAATGAGACACTCTTTTGGCTTGCATTCGATCAAGGCGAAGCTGGCTTTGCTTTGCGCGAAAAACCGATCACGAAGAAGTCCAATGAGAAAACGCGCGGTGGATGTGGGAGATCGGAACGGGTGCGATCGAGATCGACATTACGGGTCACGTGAGAAGGCAATCTCTGAGGTCGTTTCCCATGGCCGGGATCACACGAAGACAGCTGTGCAGTCTCTGGGGCGTGAGAGACAGTACTGTCTCGCATGCTGAGACCATATCGAGTAGGAGAGACCCTCTTGCTGTATTCTCATCACAGTACGTCGGTCCTTCGGCCATGGCTGCATTCTCGCGAGATCGCAGTTGTACCGTTTACCAGGAAAAGTGTCTTTTGCTTAGCTGGCAGTAGCTGCCGACGGGAGGAGAAACGTCCGGGTGCAGACCAAAAAGGTCCAAGCGCCCCCGAGTGCTGACGAAGCGCGGCAAGCTTTCTTTCGCCCGCCCGGGCTCTCTCCATTCAATAATAAGCCTGCCCTCCTACGTCACCTTCTTTCGTCACTCTCCTTCATCAGCATCATCGTCGTCACGCGCAGCAGAAACTGGACAACTGCAGGTCGCGTAGTACCACCATCACCACCCAGGAAGGATCGACCAGGAGGGCCAGAAGTGAAGTCGCAGGGGCTTGGCTATACCGCAACACGACCACGACGACGACGAGGGAGACATTCATTGTCGTCGCGAAATTCTATCATCTCTGCGCGCGCGCAACTCTTTGTCGCAATTTGGTGTCTCAGCAGCAGCAGCCAGCAGCGAATACGTCACGCCAACCCCCCAGGCCTGCACACATCGACCGCATCACGAACATAACATCGCAGACATAGACGCCTGTCGAGATATCATCTGCAGAGGTATGTTGATGCATTGTTTCCAGCTTGCGCGGGTGGTCCGGTGAGGAAGTGGTCGAGCAAGGTCGCCGTTGCGTGGGACGGGACGGGGTGCAATTCGCCACCCTTTCAGACTCGACCACGGCTTGCCAGACATCTTCTACCACGGTTGTCGAATGGCGAGTACCGAATATTGCTGACCGAATGTGTTTCCTGTAGGCGCAAGAACATCGAAACAACTGTCAACAACGAGTGTTGTGTGAAAAGAGAAAATATTGTGGGAGTTGGCTTGTTCATCAGAGGAGAGAACAAAAGTGATCGTCCGAGCTCGAAACCGCACCCGCCCTGGGCAACACCGGCCGTGACATCATCAACATCATCCGTCATCGCCAGAAGGAACAGCCATCCCGCCTCTTGCCCATCAAACACCCGACACAATGGCCGCTGTCGCTTCGAGGTCCAACAACAACTCTCCGCACCTGACCAACAAGAGTCAGACTGGCTCGCCGGCGTCGAAACGCAATTCGTTAGGTACGTTGTCGTTGTTGCTATACCGTCTTGAACTTCACTGCTTCCCTGCCCTTCCAATGAATCATCCTCGTCGTCGACGACAGTGATCGATGCGACGTCATCGTCCATGGCTTCACGACACTTCACGCCGCCAATAACGCGTCCACTTCTCCACCACCACGGTAGCTGACATCCTCACCAGACCAAAAGAAGGAAGCGCCAACCAGCGGAGAAGTCAAGCCAGGTGAGCATTCCTTCCGCGACCCATCCTACGCTGCCTCATCATCAATGCGACTCGACGTGCTCGCGCAACTGTCCTCCACCATCCACCGCCAATGCATATACTAACATGCCAATCCTAGCCGCGCCGGTGCTCACCGTCAAGTCGCCTGAAGACACCGACGTCAAAGCAACTCTTCCTGCCAATGCGCCTCTTGCGCCGCCACCGAGACCAAATCAAAACGGCAACGGCGAGAGCGAACTATTTGGCGAGCAAAGCACCACTCACTTGTCCAAGGAACCCAATCCCTTCGAGAACGCCTTCGGTAATCCCGTCGAGACACCTGGAAAGACACAGCTCCCTGGCGTGACCAGTCTCACATCGCCGGCATCCCTCCTCCCTGGGATCACGCCTGGCTGGCCGGGTTCCCTTCGTTCTGGTCCACTCAGTCCTGCTATGCTTACCGGCCCGACAGGGTCTAACGACTACTTCAACAGTGACCACCACTTTGCGGGTAGTTTTCCGACACCCAACGAGTCGTCTCTTCGAACTGGTCTGACGCCTGGTGGTGGCGGGTCCATGTTCCCGCAGCCATCACCAAACTCTCAGGCCTTGTACAATCAACTCCAGAACGGTGGCGCGACACCGGGTACTCTCGACTTCCACCGCACGGCTATGAACGCTCGTGCTCAGAACCAGGTCAATAGTTATAACAGCAACCTCGGACAGCCTGCGACTACCCAACCGCAACAGAACCCCAACATCCAGCCCGATCTTGACAGCAAATCGTACAACAACAACAACAACACATCGCAACCGCAACACGACAACCAAGATCCCTTTGGATCTCATCAGACCAACGACGCAGCCAACGGGCTGTTCATGCTTGCGCAAGCCGGAGGACAGCAACGCAACAACTCCAACTACCCCATCCAACAGCAGCAACAGCAGGGATACCAGCAACAGCAACAAGCACACGACACAAGAGGCAAGGGAAGCATTGGAACCATGTCGGGCGGTAGCACTGACGGCGGAGAGGGCCAATACTCGGATGATGGAGATCAGAAGCCGCAGACGAGAAATGGTCGCGGCGGCAAGAAGGGATCTACCGGCAAGGCTGCTAATGGCAAGCGAAAAACCGAGGAGGCTCCTGCGAAGGGTCCGGCAAGCAAGAAGCAGCGCGCCAGTATGGCCATGTCCGAAGAGCCAGAGGATGAAGACGATGGAATGAACGACACGCACGAGGATGGTCGCAAGATGACCGATGAGGAGAAGCGCAAGAACTTCCTTGAGCGGAATCGGTGAGTCGGAATGATGCTTTGTCGAGATTGACCATTGGCTAACATCATCACAGCGTTGCCGCTCTGAAGTGTCGCCAACGCAAAAAGCAATGGCTCGCGAACCTGCAACAGAAGGTCGAGATCTTCAGTACAGAAAACGATGCGCTTGCCGCGACGGTCACCCAACTCCGCGAGGAGATTGTCGGCTTGAAGACGTTACTCATGGCGCATAAGGATTGTCCCGTTTCCCAGGCACAAGGCATTTCCGGCATGGCGATGCAGCAGATCGCCGGCGACGCGCAACAACATTACGCGAATCCGTACGGTATGATGGGCCAGGGCATGCAGCAGCAAGGAATGCAACAGTCGATGCAGAGGAGATAGGCACCCTCTGCAGGCCAGTTTTTCGCGTCCCCGAGTTCTGAAGTCATCAACCACCCGGCCACGACACCATCGAGAGGCAGACTCGACAGCGGGATCACTGAACTGGAGAGCGCAAGGCAACTCCTCGCCATGTCCAGTTCACCCGCCACTGGGCTTCCTGCTGTCGAGCATCGTGAGGTTGCGAATGGAGCTGCGTATGGAGGAGTCGGATACGCAAGTGATCAGTTCACGATGACTGGTATCAGCGACGAGAGGACAGAACCAGGGGGCGACGCGCGTTGACGAATACGTCTTATTCTTGAGTTTTATTATTGGCTTCGGCGTGGTGAGGGTTGCACAAAGGGATTACGCTCGCGTTCACTCTGGCGTTCGAAAGGGGATCTGGCACTTGAACCATTGTCTAGACGCAGAGTCCTCCAACATGAATGATGTTGGAATGGAAAAGGAAATACAGCTCTTTATGTTATGATAAGAAGTGCTAACCGGGATGAATTGATTACCTGTTCAAATCCTTTTCAAATATGCTGTGACTTGCCGCCAAACGTTCGAGTTGAGACAATGTCGGAGAGAGGATGTGGCATACATCCCAAAATGTTCAGACGTGTCTTTCACATGTCGTTGTTGTAGATGCCCCACCTGAGTGAGTGGACCCTCACAGCGCGTCACATCAAGCAAATCGCGTCCCACGCCCAGCTGCCGCAGTTTGTTTTACCACAACACAGCATACCGCACAGCACCGCACGCCTCTAAACTGGGCGGCATCGCGCAGAACACCTTGATTCATCCTCGCACCCAAACAGAATGGACTGACAAGACACCCTTGACCGCCAAACCACAATGCGCCAATCTCTACCTCTCACCACATCTTGCGAGACCTCACGTCGCAACACAATCATTTCATTTCCACAAGGAACGCAACCCCAATAATGGCCTCAACACCTCATCACCCTCCCACGACTCCCTCAACCCGCCAAACACGAGTCGAAAATGCTTTGACATCCCTTCTCGAACGTCTCGTCCCACCCCAAGCACCTCACGAATCCGAAGAATCCGCCGATGAACGCTGGGATGAAGCAAACAGCTTTGCCGTCGACGAAATCGCCCGCGCGGACCGGGAAGGACAGGCGCCTGGTGAAGGAGAAGATGTGGGATTCGTAGCGGAACTGATCAGACGGAGACTACGAACGGATGGAAGAGAGGATGCAGATGAGGGCAGGTTCTCGAATCTGTACGAGAGATTGGTGGCACAGCCAGTTTTGGGCAGGAAGTGGGGAATTCTGTGGTTTTTGTTGAAGATGAGTGAGGATCGTGGAGGACAGGAGGGAGGGCAGGACGAGGAGGTTGAGGTTGGTGGAGAGGCGATGGAGGTCGATGAGGAGCCTCAGCAGGAAGAGCGGGATGATGCAGACGCGAGACATGTAAAGAGGCAGGAGAAGAAGGCGGACTTGAGGAGGGACAACGGGAGAGTGTATGAGTCCCGGAATGAGGCGTTCGACGATGCGTTTTCGAGGAACGGTCTAAATCAAGCACCCGCCGCGAAAGGAGTAGGAAGTCCAGCGCAACCGCCAGTCCTCCCGCCGGGAAGAGAGAAGGCCACCGTGCCTCCGCCGCAAAGGAACAGGAGAGAGGAGAACATTCAGCCAGATACCACCACGAGAAGGTCAGCAGATGAGCTGAACCCATCAGAAGCGGCGTTATTGCGAGACTTGCCTTTCACATTACAAGGACTGTCGTCGACGAATCTGCAGTTCGTGGATAAGCAGTCGTTGAAACTACCGCCTACACTGCCTGTGCCGCTCATAGCACTGCTGCATACACTCGCCGAGCCCTCATTACTATACAGATCACTGGCAGAGTTTGTGGAGGGCAACGAGGGTGGTCTGGTGGGTCAAAGTCTGAGATCAGCGATTGGACTGGAGCTGAGATCATATCTCCGCCTGGTCGCTACCCTCGAAGGACAGATCCGAAGAGCGCTGGCGCAGCTGGACGAGAAGCTGCCACATGGCGGGATTGGCAAGACGGGCGTGACATTGAAGAGATGCGTGGTGTGGACGAGAGAAGCCACACTTGGTCTTCGACTAATGAGCGTGATTGTGGAGTCCTCGAAGGGCAAGAAAGGAGGCGAGCTGATCAGTCTGATACACAGCTTCTCTTCTTCCCATGGAGACCCATTCGTGCATACATTCGCTGAGCGATTACTCACTCAAATCACCCGGCCGTTCTACAATATGTTACGGGCGTGGATCTATGACGGAGAACTGGAGGATCCATACCAGGAGTTTCTGGTATACGAGAACCCGGATCACGAAGACAGTGGAGCCACGAGCGTATGGGAGCACAAATACCGCCTGCAAGAGAGCATGATACCCTCGATCATGACTCCGGACTTTGCAACCCGTGTCTTTCTCATCGGCAAGTCTCTCAACTTCATCCGCCACGGCTGCGGCGACAGCGCCTGGGTCGAGTCTTACAGTAAGTCGGCCTCAAAAGAGCTGTCATATGGCGATACCGCCAATCTCTCCAGCAGCATCGATGAAGCCTACAAGACCGTCATGGCGCGCCTCATTTCCCTCATGGAGACGAAATTCGCCCTCTTCTCGCACCTCCTCGCCCTGAAGAAATTCCTCCTTCTCGGCCAAGGCGACTTCATCGCTCTCCTCATGGAGTCTCTAGCCTCCAATCTTGACCGACCCGCAAATTCTCAATACCGCCATACTTTGACAGCCCAGCTCGAACACGCTATCCGCAACTCCAACGCCCAACACTCCCCACCCGACGTCCTCCGCCGGCTAGACGCCCGCATGCTGGAACTCAGTCATGGCGAGATTGGCTGGGACGTCTTCACGCTGGAATACCGTATTGACTCCCCCTTGGACGTCATCGTCACGCCTTGGGCGAGCAAGCAATACCTCAAAGTCTTCAACTTCCTGTGGCGCGTCAAGCGTGTGGAGTTCGCTTTGTCGACAACCTGGCGACGAGTTCAGACGGGTGCTCGAGGTGTGCTCGCTGCTGTGAGCGATACCGTGGGTAAAGACTGGAAGCTCGCCCGCGGTGCATTGGCGGAAATGGTTCATTTCGTCGATCAGCTGCAATACTACATTCTGTTTGAAGTTATCGAAGCTGGATGGGAAGGGTTGCAGACAGCTATGCGACAACCTGGAGCAACACTCGACACGCTCATCGGTGCCCACACTGCGTACTTGAGATCCATCACAAGGAAAGGATTGCTCGGCGGTGGTGGGGCGAGTGTGGATTTCACGGCTCAACTGCACGAGTTGCTGAAGTTGATGCTGGGCTACCGAGAGGCAGTGGACGGGTTGTACTCGTACAGCGTGGCCGAGTTCACGAAAGGACAGGAGAGGAAAGCGATGATCGAGACGAGGACAAAAGCGGGACGGTGGGGCATCACGGAGAAAGATGAAATGATGGACTCGCCAACATATGCGACTGGACGGAAGGGAAGGGAAGACGCCGACTCTCCTCTGCCGCAACTTCTACCGTTGGGTAAGGACGGCGCCGGAGTGGAGACGAATATGCTGGAGCAGATCCGCGGCAGGCTGAAGGCTTTGGGCGTGGACTTCCGCGCGAGAGTGAATGTCCTGCTGGGTGATCTGGCGTATCAGCCAGATGTGGATATGAGGTTTTTAGCGGTGGTGATGAATTTCAACGAGGTCTATACGCCTGTTAAGAGGAGGCGGCAGGCTAAGACGGGGGAGAGGGAGAGGCATGTTCAGGCGGGAGCGAGTTCCGTGAGGAGGTAGGCGGAGATGGTGCGGGATTGAGTGATGGTCGATCGTGTTTCGCTGGAAGGATGCTATGGTGAGCTATCAGGAGACCAGCAGTTTCTTGCCCATGGTTCGGTAGCTTTAATGACCATTGAAGTTGACAGTATCGAACACATCGCGAGATGTTCAACGAGGTTCTGAAGATCGAGCGGAAGAAGCACTGTCCACTACCTGAGCTCCATCTCGATATCGCCAAAGTATTGTCAATGCATGTGAAAGTGAACAGTGCCCCTCTCGGGGTCCCATCCGCGCACTAGACCCAGCAAGGAAGTTGCGAAGCTACGTCAATCCTCAACTTTCGGCGGACCGCATGGCTCCCTCCAATATCGCACCGCAAACATGGTCGACGAGAAGACTCCACTGGAGCCTCCACCCGCATACGATGGTGAGAAGCGCTCGCCGTCACCAAATCCGCCGACCGGTGCACGACCCAATGGACCACGACCGCCACTTCCATTGGAACTGCCTGCTCTACAGATGATACGCGGGAAACGAGTTATCCTCGCTTCAGCGTCGCCTCGAAGGAGACAACTACTCGGTCAGGTAAGATTTACCCTGTACCGCAGCTCCCTCTACCCAACAAGCCACTAAATCCTACACAGATCGGCCTCACCAACCTCGAAATCGTCCCCTCGACTCTCCCCGAGAACCTCTCGAAATCCCTCCCACCCTTCGAATACGTCCTCCAAACCGCCGAGCAGAAAGCTCGCCACGTCTACACATCCACAATCGACGACACGGTCAAAGGCGAGCCGGTCCTAGTCATCGCAGCCGATACCGTCGTAGCGACGCACATGGGTCAGATCCTTGAAAAGCCTCGCTCAGAGAAAGAACACTTTGCCACGCTGCGCATGCTGCGCGACCAGAACTCTGGCTGGCATAAAGTGTATACTGCAGTCGTGGTCATGGCGCCGCTGGACAGTCTGATGGATCCCGGGTATGCCATGGAGACATGTGTGGAAGAGACGCAGGTCAAGTTCGATGAGAATGTGACCGATGATTTGATTATGAGTTACGTGAAGACGAGGGAGGGCGCGGATAAGGCGGGCGGGTATGGTATTCAGGGTGTGGGGAGTATTCTGGTGGAGAAGATTGAGGGAACGTTTGATAATGTTGTTGGACTGCCGTTGAGGGCGACGTTACAGTTGATTGAGAAAGTGGTTGTTGAGCCTGGTGTGCCGGAGGAGGTGGAGGATTTGTAAATGTGTGGTGTCGCGAACGGATTCGCTGGAGGGGAGGTCGCTCAGCAAGAAGGACGTAGACCGAAATGGAATTGTGATGAGCACATAGAGACGACGGGAATGGTAGAAGTGTTGTTATATCAAAAGAGGAGAGGTCATCCTGTCGTAGGCTTGGGGCCTCTGTGAAAGCTACACTACACGTACATCCTTCCCATCTTACAGGTCCATTCTTCGATGCCCATACTCGAACAAGTCAAAAGTGAAGGTATGGACCTTCAATCAAAGCAAACCTGCCAACTCCACGCTAAAAGAAATCTCAACGCCTCGCTCTTTTCATTGTTCTCTCCATCGAGGCCATTGTTACCAACATCCTAGACTTGCACCTCTCTGTCGGCACGCATTCCCTCCAGTACACCTTCAAGCCCTCCATTGCGTAGGCGAGCTAGCACAACGGACATGCCCTTCTGAGCCTTCGGCTGGCTCTTCTCAGTACGCTGCAGACTGATCGTCTCGACGGCGGATCGAATGGCTCCGGAAGTCCAGGAGTTGAACCAGCCGGGCTGAGCGGGTTCGTCTTCAACTACCTCTTTCTCCGGATTTCCCATAACCGATGTCGCTGTAGCCTGCTGGCCCCATCGCTGCCTGCGCTTTCGAATTTGCTCTCCGATCCGGCTCTTGAGAGTCACGCTCACGTCCACATCTGTTCGCTGCTCCTCATTTGCTCCGACACCAGCGGTGGGCCTGCGATAGGTCTGTCGCTCGATGACGGAGAGAACATTATTCCAATCCAGGTTGCGGCTGTCCGTGTGCATCCATCCCTGCTTGACATCTACCACGCTCTTCTCTAGGATGAAGCTCTGCGTGCTGCCGTCCTCGTTTGCGCCTAGAGTGGCTTTTGGCAGAAGTTTGAGCACCGGAGCAGGGATTCGAGAGCGCTTTACGTGCAGTCGTACGGTCGTCAAGCGTTGTGTTTCCGGGTCGAAGTGTCGAGAGATGGTGTCGGTCGATGCGACATGGCGGCTGTACGGATTGGGATACCGTAGGAAGTAGGCGAGTGTGACGGCGGAGAAGCCGTAGTCGTAATCGTAGGTGGTCGAGTAAAACTTTACCATTGTTGCGCGGGCTGCCTCGTTGTTGGTGCAAGAGGCATCACCGGGCGAGAAGGGTGTAGACGATGAAAGCTTCCTTGGTCTGGCGTTGAAGGTGTTGTGTCGATGGAGAAGGATGTTTGGGTGGAGGAGAAGTTGGTCATGGGCATCATGCGTTAAGCACAATCCTTGGATGCACGCGAGCATCTGCAGACCTGTGGCGAGATCCTTGTCTTGGCATCGGCCTTTGGAGAAACAAAGGACCGACGTTTGGTGGGGGCAGTTTCACGAGCTTTTGAAGTGACTCTAGAGCTTCACAAGAGGCATGTCACAATATTTCACGACACATTGAGACGGCGCACCGCAAGTACTAGAGGATTCGAAAAGGCGCGAATAACTTGGACTCTCACCTGCACACACTCTCTCCACAATGGCCTCCACAGAACCTGTCGGAGCGCCGCCAGCTGTGCAAGAGAAGGCAGAGGAGAAGAAGCCAGAAGTACAACAGATCGATCCCTACAACGTATCTGGAGGCGTGGACGAGCAAGGCAACGTCAAGGCCATCGACTACGACCGGTTGATCACCGAGTTCGGAGTCCAACCTCTTACTGAACAGCACCTCAAACGATTCGAGCAAGTCACAGGGAAGCCAGCGCATCGTCTCATGCGAAGAAAGCTCTTCTTCTCCCACCGCGATTTCGACAAGATTCTGGATGTATACGAGAAATATGGCACATTCATGTTGTACACAGGGCGAGGACCTTCGAGCGGAAGCATGCATCTGGGACACACCGTACCATTCCTCTTTACAAAAGAGCTGCAAGAGATGTTCGATGTGCCATTGGTCATTATGTTGACGGACGACGAGAAGTTCCTCCACACACGCAACAAGAACAATGGCGCGAAGACCAAGGGTACTGCGCCGGAGGACTTTCTCAAATTCGCACACGACAATGCAAAGGACATCATTGCGTTAGGTTTCGACCCGAAGAAGACCTTCATCTACAGCGACTATGAGTTCGTGGGCGGACACTTTTACATGAACATCTCGGAATTTGGATCTCTCGTCACAGTGAACCAAGCTCAGGGAGCCTTCGGCTTCAACGGCAGCAGCAATGTTGGGCTGGTAGAATACGGCGCAAAACAATGTGTGGCTGCATTCCCATCTTCATACCCAGAGCTCTTTGGCTACAGAGACTACCGGGCTCCCAACTACGATCCTTCAGCAATACGGAGGCACAAGCCTCTCTCCAAGATTCCAACCTTGATTCCCTGCGCCATCGATCAAGAGCCCTACTTCCGAATGCTGCGAGACCGCTGCGATCGCATGATTGACCCTCACCCGAAGACATGTTTGATTCTTTCAAAGTTTTTGACGGCACTGCAAGGACCCGGCGGGAAGATGAGTGCTTCAGATCCCAACTCAGCCATTTTCATGTCCGACACACCCTCTCAAATCAAAAACAAGATCAACAAACACGCTTTCTCCGGCGGACAGGAGACGATGGAGGAGCAACGGAAGCTCGGTGGCAATCCAGATGTCGATGTTGCTTACACGTATTTGTCGTACTTCCTCGAAGATGATGCTGAGCTGGAAGATTTGTACAAGAAATACCGCAGCGGTGAGCTTCTGACAGGAGAGATGAAGGCGAGGTGTATCCAAGAGCTGCAAAAGTTTGTTTCGGAATTTCAAAAGCGAAGAGAAGCGGTTACGGACGAGATTATGCGATCGTACATGGTACAGAGAAAATTGGAGTTCAAGGGCAATCCGAGCCCGACCCAGCCGGCTGCTGCGCCCACGAAACCTGCGGATGAGGCAAATGGGAGTGTTGAGGGCGAGAAGGAGGGAGCGGGTGGTAAGGATGGAAGAGGGACGAAGTCGGAGAGGAAGTTGGCAAAGCTAGCGGAGAAGAAGGCGGAGAAGGAGGCCGAGAAACAGGCATTGGCTGATCGGACAAAGGAGGCATAGACGTCGAATGAGATCCATGGCGGTCCCGACACTCCCATCCCGTAATCTCTCCGACCATCACTCGAACGAGATCCGCCACTTCGTATCCATTCAGCTGCGCATCAGAAATGATGTGAAGACTCACAAACCGCCACCGCACATCCACTCATACACGTATTGCGCCATACTTCCAGTGATACTCTGTTTGTAAGAGAGGTCGTGACAGCGGTGGAACGTATGTAGCAGTAGGATCGTTCGAATTCTGCATATCTATCTCTATCTCTGTAATTTCCAAAAATGGACAGAACGAACGGCACGGTCATGGCACGTAGTTGTATAGTCTTGCGAGTCCCTTAGAATGTGAACTTCATCAATCCAGGATTGAGCAGAACTGGTAGCAACAGATGTCCTGCGCACACCATGCTCAATGGGAAGATGGCAATGAATTCCCTGATCTGCCAGAATGGCGGAGCGATCGTCGCCATGACTCCCATCATAGTCGCGCAAACAATGACAAAGGCCAGCGTGCCCTTGAAACGGCGAAAGACCTTGGGAAGCTCAGTAAAGAAAGTAGTGTTCTCGGCTTCCTTGCTCGTGGCGCCCCAAGTCATGTTGATGCTGAAGAGGTGGGACAGGAGAGCTTGCGATACGTGCAGCGAGACGCCTCCCAAGAAGATGCACAGGAGTGGCACCCAGGAGAAGTTCTCAATGATGCCACGAATGAGGGCCTTCTCGCCAGTACGGTAGCGGTAGATGGCGAGAGCCAAGTTGCCGACTCCGGAGAATATGATGATGATTCCGAAGTAGATTTCGAAACTGTCGATGTAGTAGTGGTCCAGGGCGCCTGTGAACCATCCGGCAAGGAAGTAGTTGGCGAGCGTGAGCACCCAGGCGGATCCCAGGGCAAAGTAAGTGCCGATATATGCCATGATGGTGAACTTGGAAGCGAGAGGAATGCAAGATACGAGGAAGCGGAGGAAGAGCTTAGTGAATGGTCCGCGGAACAGCCAGTATCGGAATGGGTTGAAGATGAGCTCAGAGCAGCCGTAGGCGTATTTCTCCCAACGGGCAAGTTCATCATACACGGTGAGAGAGACACCTTCTTGGAAGCCGTCACCGGTGTAGGAGGCAAGCCGGCAGATGTAGCCAGCGGTCTGGAGGCGGAGGGCCATGTCGAAGTCTTCGGACACTGTCTCCTCGGACCAAAACTTCTCGTAGCCATCGATCTTGCAGTCGTAGCCAATGGCTTGCAGGGCGGACCAGCGGAGGATGGCGTTGTGACCGACGAAAGGAGCGACATCACCATTGGCCACGGCGAATGTGATGGCGGTGTAGATCAAGTATGTGAAGAAGGTGATTCCACGCTCAAAGTAAGAATCTGTGACGTTCATGACACCGGAAGAGAACTGAACAATAGCGACCTGAGGAGATTGCTCCATCTCGGAGACGGCGTCGAGGAAGCAGTCGGCAGGAACACGGGTGTCGGAGTCGATGAGGAGGATGTAGTCGCCCATGCGAATGTTGCCATCAGCCCAGGTGCGGCCTTCGTCTTCGTCGACAACTTCAGTAATGGCATCGCGGTATGCTTCGGCCTCGTCTTCTTGTGTCCAGCCCTCGAGACGCTGCACGGTAGCTAGCTTTTCCTCGACGCGGTTGCTGATCCAGAGGGCGTAGTTCATGTTGGAAGCCTTCTTGAATTTACCGGGACGAATGAATGGGGCAACGCCCTCCTCCGGCTTCGGTTGGTGCTTGGGACGAGCGACCCAGCCGATGTTGTGCTCGTCGTAGTAGTCCTGGCGAGCGCGAGCGTCTTCCTCGGAAATGACCTGCATGCCGTCGTCGTTGACGAAGATGCTGGCAGTGCCGCCTTGCATTTCGTAAGTCGAGATGGCAGCCTTGAGCGAGCGAACGGTCGGTTCAATGACAGAAGTGAGACCTTCCTTGTAGACAGGCATTTGTATGGTGACATGAGGCAGAGGACCCGCATCGCGACGGAGTCTCTTCGACCTCTTTCCGGAGTAGAACTTGGTGTTGGCGGTGATCTGCGAGATGGGGCCGAAGATTTGAGCAGCGTTGCTGATGATGGATTGGAAGAAGAACAAGCCCAGCCAGAACTGTAGGGGAGATACGGCCACAAGGGCCAAGCGTGTGTACGATCCGTCGACGAAGACCTCAATGGCAAGCTTGCGATAGCCGAGTCCGACACAGAAGACCGAGAGCAGAAGTGTTGCAGCGCAGAGTATCGATTGCCAAAGCATGATCGGGCGTGGTTTCTCGACGTCGCCGAATTCAGCCACATCGCCGTCTTCCGAACCGAGCTCGTTGACGTCAACGCCAGCGCCCTTCTTCTCGTCTTCACCCATGTCATCGTCCCAAATCATTTCCATGAGAGCTTTTTCGATCTTGTGTGCGCGGTCGAGGAGATGGCGAGGCTCGTCATCCCAGACGACAAGGAGGCCGCGGTCGGCGATGAAGGCGGCGAACTGATGCTTTTGGCAGCGAGGGAGGTAGGAGACGTTTGGGAGGACTTGGAGGCGCAGACCGTTCTTGAGAGGAACGTACGGACGCTGGTTGTTGTGGAGGAAGAGCTTGATCACACGGGTGTTGACAGTCATTGCGACCTGATTACTGTCAGTGCGGTCCACGATATTATGCTACGGGCAAGAAACTCACTCGAACGTTTAGAGTCTCGACCGCCTTGAAGAAGCCATTTGACTCTTCCGTGATATCAGCCGGACAGCAAGTGTAAGCAGCTTTCGACTTCTTCAAAACCACTCCCTCGTCGATGCCGCCTGATGTCCAAAGGCGTTCCATCTGCTGCTGGTAAAGCCAGTTGACCATGACATCGCACTTCAGATCATTCATGTCCTGGGAGCCTCGGAAGCCATCTCCAGGAGCTATTGATGACGGTCTTGACCATGATCCACTGCTGTGTCCGGATGTGCTGGGAGACGCAGAATGGCTCGCGGGTGTGACTGCTTGTGGCTTTTCATCCACGACTGGTGCTGGCTCTTCCTTTGTTGCCTTGTTAGGGCGGATGTAGGATAGAAGACCCATGTTGGACTTTTTACAGCGGAATCGCTGAGTGCTTGTTTGTTGCAGCGGTAAGCTCTTATAGAAGAGAGTGCCTCTCGGTGACCTTGGTCGGTAGCCTCGTGCTCAGAAGGTCCAGTGGAGGAAAGAAAGTGATAAGGTTGCTTTGCAACGTCTTGCCCAACGATAGGAGAGCAATGAAGTTGGTACAAAACACAAGAACGATGGCAGCACGAAAGGATGGGCCCTCAATCGCAGCTACCCTAGCTACCTACATATATCGAATGTCAAGCGGCGTCCTGGTGAGCGAAAGGCGCCGGATTTGACTAGCTTCCCACGTTGAAGGGCTCTCTGCTGAAAAGTTAACCAAGAGTTCAAAGTAGACCATGCTTAAGCCTTGTGATCGAGCTACGATCGCGGATTCGCGGCCGGAATCATAAATCCGTCCAGAGAGCCACCGAGCACTTCGAGAACCATACGGACGATAGCGTGGAGTGTTGACAAAACGGAAAGCCACTGACCAGAATAGGAAGTGCGCTAAGTAGAAACCGTCGTTCGCGCTTGCCTAGTTCGCGCATGCTCGAGCCAAGACTCTGATTTTCGCTGGTTCGGGATCAAGTCGTCGCGAGATTGACTTTGTATGACGAACTCAGTTCAGATTTGGACGCTCCAGCGTACACCTTGTTCCCCATGATCGAACCTTGGCCCCCAACCGCTGCTCAGCGTTAGGGGATAGTCGTTTTTTTCACCCGTCCAGCACCGGTGAGATGAGGGCTTGGTACGCTACGACCGTCAGCGACGAACTTGGGGTACCTTGACACGGGCTTTACAATTACCAGCCGTCTGGGCCTTGCCACATGGTGTCTCTAGCAAATCTGAGACAGTATGCGTAGCGACTTCATGCCGATTGTAGGACATTTGTATCCACGATGCGTGCTTCCTGAAGCCATGTCCTGCAGTGAGGCAATTAAGCATTCGAAATCCGTTAGCTTAGGAAATAGCACAGGTCGATCGATATCGCGGAAGTGCTAGTTGAGATTGAAAGTCGTACTTGTATGTTGCATGTGTGAGTGGGCCACGAGTCAGGAAGGCTTTGACAGCCCACTGGCGAAAGCTCCCCTTGAAACTTCTTTCGAGAGTTCGTCAGAGGCAGAGCTTGCAAGATGGGGATGCAATAGCGTGACGGTGAGGAGTGCTCTGAGTATTGGTCCAAATCAGCGTAGCTGAGGACTCCACTTTGGGCCGTCCCGGCCCTGGTACTCGGCGACTCTGGCCATCGGTGAAAGGGTATCAACCAAGGCAGGTGTCGTTCCTTCGATAGCTCCTGCCCTCGTGTGATATTGGTCTGTTCGAGCAACTTTAATGTCAGATGAATGATCAGCAGATATTGCCGATGCGGTCCGCGGAAGATCTGATACGGCAGCTTCTAATGCGCGCAAAGAACGATGAGCCAATATGATGCGCGAATGCTGCATGCCGTACCTGCACGATCATCTGAAAAATTGGGCGCCATTGATCAGTGGCGTGTAATGGCTGCCGGCATCGCTGAACTTAGCTCGTGTCGGCATTCTGACAGTGCCCTAAAGATCCGGTCGGGCTTGGCTTCATCGATTTCTCGGGCGGCTTGCGCTTCTCGTTCTGAGCATAATAAGCTGTACAGCCTGAAGAGGAGGGGATCATCGGTCTAGATCGCGATTTGACTGTGTGCTGCTGGCCGGAACGACTATGGCTACAGTCGCGCACCAAATCGCAGAGCTAAGGGCGGGAAAGTAAAGACGTGCTGCTCATATAATGTGTCGCTGTGCCCTTCGCTTCGCATGACGACGCAGTCTCACATGTTTGATTGACGACTGCCACGATCAGCCCTGCCCCAGGTTTGAACTGAACTGCCATAAGGTGAGACCTTTCCCTGTCATCATGAAGTTCCGTGGCTCTGTCACGGGATCCTGCTCGTTCCTCGGAGAAAACCTGAACACCCTTGGACCCTCGGCCACGGTGTCGGTATACTGTCTCACTTGAGCCACAGAACAGCTGGTCTGGCCACTCGTCATCTCGTACCTTCACGATGAGTGCGCAGCTTTCCTTCTGCGCACACAAGCCCGACGGACCCTGGCAAGGGTCGAGACTCGAGGTCCTGCGCGAATGTGATCGTCGGCCTTCGATGTTGCTGGAGCGGAAGGAATGCAAATCATGACATTCTGAATAGGAGGCGGAAACGCGTTCACGGTTAGAGGTCCGAAAAAAAGAGCAACCGCAGATTCTGGGGAGAACACAGCATTGTTCGTATGTTCATGTTGTCGTAGATGTCCTCTCACAAACCTCATGATGAAGTGATGTTCGGCAGGGAGGGTTCGACTGACAGGCATGGTGAAACGTCCAACGTCAGGCTCGAGTCGCAACCCGGAACACGTTGCCAAGTGCCGAAGACGGGAGCCTTCCATTATCCGAGATTTTGCTGACTAAGCCGGCTACATTGTATCCGGACTCGTCCGATCATCAAGAAAAAAAAGTCCATGCCGATAAGGTACCTCCTAGAGCGAGAGCCATACACCAAAATCGCCATACCCAAGCGCCAATTCAAACCACTCCATTCCCGTCCAACACATCCGAAATCCATTCCATTTTGACTTCCTGAGCATCTTATCGTGATTCGGCATCCATCACACCATCACACCATTACTGCACTGCTACTCCGCAAGCCGATAAGATACCACTGTATCGACCCGATGCGAATTGGTCGAGAAGCTCCTCAGCATAACTTTCTCAGCGTTCTTAACCTCCTTAGCGTCGCTGTCACCCCATTCCAGAGGCACCTCGCTGTCCGCGTCTGCATATACCAAAACGTTGAATGTGCAGTTGCCGTCTAGCATCGGAAGAAACGAGACCGACGCTGTGATTTGACGAAACAAGGCCTGGATCTCGGCCTGAATCTCCGACTCGGTCTTTTCTTGTTGTGATGCGGCAGTGTCTGGTATGGGAGCGGAATTCTCTTTGTCCGTGGAGGCACTGCGGCGGGCGGAGTTTTTGCTGTCGTCGTTGAAGATGTTGACCTTTGGTAGCATTAGTCCATGTCTGCGCAGCTTCCGCCTCTGGAGCACTCACATCGAATTGCCATCGCTCCACGTGCTCGCCAGTCTCTTTGCTTGTAACAACGATCACCAACTTGGAGATCTTTGACTTTTGCATCCACTTGTTGAGCTGGCTCATGATCTTCTTGATATATGCTTTGACTTGGTCATCCAAAGAGACCATCATGTTGAGGCCATATTTCTTGACGCTGCAACCGTGTTAGCATGCGTTTCTGTCTGTCCATCATTGGGATGTCCTACGCCGAGAAGTCCTCTGCTGGATAGACACCTCTTTGGAATAGGATCGTGTTGATGGAGTACTCGAAGAATTCCGTCACCAACTTCGAGCTTCCGCGCAGCGACAACTTGTGCGTCTTCGCTTTATCGTCCGATGGTGTTTTTGTTGCTGCCGGCATATTCGCTACTGTTCGTGTTGGTAGTTGGTAAGTGTCAGATATATCTCGTCGTCTTCTCCTCCGCGAAGGCGTTTGTTATGGCCGTTGCTAGGTGGCTCGATATGGACTAGCGTGCAATGAAATGGACTTCACGGCGACAAACTTTGGAGAAATTGATGAAGTCACGGACGATGCTCGTAGACAATCCTCATGCGACGATGCTTCCTGGCGACTAGGAAATCCTATGGCGCCGTTCAACCCTTCTGGCGCTTCAAGCATGCAGTCTCGCATACCGCCGCCAAGGGCGCACTTCGACTTCTGAGCACGACTCCGAGTCGATTGGCAAAGGTCGCCCCAACTCCACTGGAAGAACGGATCTCCAAGATTCCCATCGAACGGTTCCGGAACTTCTGTATTGTCGCCCATGTGGACCATGGAAAGAGCACGCTCAGTGATCGGCTTCTGGAATTGACGGGCACCATCCAAACGGGAGGGAACAAGCAGATCTTGGACAAGTTGGACGTCGAAAGAGAAAGAGGCATCACGGTCAAGGCGCAGACATGCTCTATGCTGTACAACCACAATGGTGAAGACTACTTGCTGCATCTGGTCGACACCCCGGGCCACGTTGACTTTCGCGCGGAAGTGAGCAGGAGTTATGCCAGTTGTGGAGGAGCCATCCTTCTGGTCGATGCATCGCAAGGTGTACAAGCACAGACGGTGTCGAATTTCTACCTTGCTTTCGCCCAGAACTTGGCGCTTGTGCCGGTCCTGAACAAAGTAGATCTGCCGTCTGCAGACACCGGACGTACGCTTGAGCAGCTTCGTGACACCTTTGAGATTGACTCCTCGAATGCAGTGATGGTCTCGGCGAAAACTGGCCTGAACGTGGCGAAATTGCTTCCGACCATCATTGAAGGTGTCCCAGCACCCACTGGTGACGAGAACGCGCCGCTCAAACTCTTGCTCGTCGACAGCTGGTACGACAACTACAAAGGCGTCATTCTCCTCGTCCGCATCTTCGAAGGCAAGGTCCGAGCCGGCGACCGTATCGTGTCCTTCGCCACTGGTCTTGAGTACATCGTCGGCGAGGTCGGAATCATGTACCCTCTTGAGACACCATTCAACAAAGTCCTGCGGGCGGGCCAGGTCGGATACATCTTCTTCAATCCGGGCATGAAGCGCAGCAAAGAAGCCAAAGTCGGCGACACCTACACCACAGTCGGAGATCAACACAAAGTCGAGCCGCTCCCGGGCTTCGTCGAGCCCCAGAGCATGGTCTTCGTCGCCGCCTTTCCCACCGACCAATCCGACTACGCCCATCTAGAAGACAGCATCAATCAGGTCCTCCTGAACGATCGCTCCGTCACCATCACCAAAGAGTCCAGCGAAGCCCTCGGGGCCGGCTGGCGGCTTGGCTTCCTCGGTACACTGCACTGCTCCGTCTTCGAAGATCGTCTCCGCCAGGAGCACGGCGCCTCCATCATCATCACGCCACCCTCCGTCCCGTTCAAGCTCGTACGCAAAGACGGCTCCGAAGAAATCATCCGCAACCCGAATCTCTTCCCAGAAGGTCGCGACCTCCATACCCATGCCATGACTCTCGAAGAACCCTACATTACCGCCACCATTACCCTGCCCGAAGAATACCTGGGCAAGGTCATCGAACTCTGCGAAGGCAATCGCGGCGTGCAAGAGTCCCTCTCCTTCTTCACCGCTACGCAAGTCATTCTTCGTTACCTTCTACCTCTCGAACGATTAGTTGACGACTTCTTCGGCAAACTCAAGTCCTCCACTAAAGGCTACGCTTCCCTCGACTACGAAGATGCCGGCTATCGGCCCGCTAACATTGTCAAACTGCAATTACACGTCAACAAAGTGCCTGTTGACGCTGTGGCGCGTGTGGTGCACCACTCGGAAGCCGAGCGCCTGGGCAAGATCTGGGTCAAGAAGTTCAAGGAGCATGTCGACCGGCAAATGTTCGAGGTGGTAATTCAAGCCGTGGCGGGAAATCGTATCGTGGCGAGGGAGACGATCAAGCCGTTCCGCAAGGATGTGTTGCAGAAATTGCACGCGGCGGATAAAGGGCGAAAGATGAAGCTGTTGGAGAAGCAGAAGGAGGGAAGGAAGAAGTTGCGGGCGGTGGGGAATGTGGCGATTGACAACAAGGCCTTTCAGGCATTTTTGGCCAAGTGAAAACCATAAAGATACAGACACCTCGAACAGAATACACACCCACGCGAACTTTTGTACACAAGCGCCCTTGAACAAATGGGAAGGCAACGGAGACATTGTGAACATGTAAATTTTCTCATTTCGTATTTCCTCATCATACCATGCATGCATGCGCATAGCGAAACTTGTCCCAAGCACTGAAGCTATCCGTCTCCTCATCAGCACAATGTGCTTTTCTGCTCCTCGCGGATCATTCCGTAGGTAGCCCCGTCTATCAATAAAACCAAGAACCCATGGGAACAACACCCATTGTTGGTGTACTTGCGAACCCCATTCGTATCCGTTCGTGTCTCCTTTTCCCCAAACGCCTTCGCTATGAACGCTTAATCAATCAATCAAATTTTCCAACTCTCTCAACTTCTGTCCCCCCTTGCTTGCGAACACGATGTCGTGCTGTTGTCCTATTCCGTCTTCGGCCGTTTCGCCTCGATCTCGCCTTTACCTTCAAGCGGTGCAGAGTCGTCTGCTGGTCGCTTCGTGCCTACCGTCATCGGAGCCGGTGCGGGAGCAGGAGGTGCAATTGGCTTTGGCTCAGTCGTCAACGGTGCCGCTATTCCGTTCGATGCTTGAGCAGGAGGTGGAGGACCGGTCGGCTGTTGGCCAGTGGCTGGCGCCGGCACTGCTGCCTCCCCAGATGGGTTGGGAGCAGGTGGTTTGGCAGACGAGATTTGTTGCGGCGGCTGAGTCTGTTGCGGCTTTGTCTGCGGCTGCTGCGGCGGTGCGGTCGATGGTTCCTGAGGCTGCCGCGCAACACTTTCTGTTGGCTTCTGAATCTGCTGCACTGCGGTGGGCGACGGTTGCTGAGGCTGCTGCGCTTGAACAGGTGCTTGAGACTGCTGAGCTGAAGCTGGCAATTGCTGCTGCTGGTTCACCTGAGTGGTAGCTGACGGTGCGGGTGGCGTCGCTTGAGACTGCCGAGGCGTAGATGCTGTAGCCGGAGCCGTTGATGGAAGAGGTGCCGCAGGAGTGACCGTTCGAGGTGGTGGTGGTGGCATGCCAGTCGATGAGCCCACAGGACTTGCAGCAGGCAGGTTTGATGTTTGACCTCCCGTCGCGGCAGCGGGCACTTGTGGTGGTTTTACCGGCTGTGCTACGGTCGCGGCGCCGGCGTCCTGCATTTTCACGTCGGTCGATCCTCCACTGAGTGTACCGTGTTGTACAGATCCGGCATTCTGAGCGGGTGCGCTACCGTTTGCATTTGCCGGCGCAGGAGCTGCACCATTGGAATTCGCCACAGCAGGTGCAGTTGGCGCAGCACTCGATGTATTGTTGTTCGTTGCAGTAGGTTGCTGCGATGGTTTTCCATCAGTCGAAGGAGCCTGAGCAGCACTTGCTGCACCGTTACTCGCTACAGCTGGTTGCTGCGATGTCTGTCCATTGGCTGGCGGAGCCTGAGCAGCACTTGCTGCACCGTTATTCGTGACAGCTGCTGGCTGCGATGTCTGTCCGTTGGCTGGAGGAGCCTGAGCAGCCGGTGGAGCATTAGTGGCCGGCGTAGTCGTCTTCTTGCCAAACACATATTCATGTCTCTCAAAGATCTCCTTCATTCCACGGAACGGCTGCTGTTCTGCCTCGGTCGGCGCGAGCGGCGGAGGGTTGGCTCCGTGGTACAGGTTTGAGTAGTAGTCGGTTGCACGGTCGAACAACGCCGTCTGGTGGGTGTGTTGCGGCGTGTTCGCGGGATATGGCGCAAGGTACTCGTTTCGATACTTCAAAATAGCCTGCACCACGGCGCCAAACGGGTTTGCAGGTGGTGCCGGGGCTGGTGGCGGTGGCGGACGTTGTTGAGGCGGATGCGAACCTTGGGCACCATTTCCATACCCGCCGTTCTGTCTCCCAGCTGGCGGGCCGTTCTGTCCAGGCGGATAGTTTCCATTCTGTCCTTGGCCGTACGGGTAGTAGCCGTTGGATCCTTGAGCACCATTCTGGTTGAAGGGCGGCTGCCCGTTCTGACCGGGCGGAGGTTGCTGGTATGGCCCATTGAAGGGAGGCTGTCCATATTGGTTCTGCCCGCCATTTTGATTCTGCATGGGCACCGGAGGTCGCGGTGGAGGCGTTGGTTTCCTCTTTTTATTGTCTAGAGGATGTTCGTGATTGATGGCCCACAGCTTGCCTTTGCCACTTTTTCCAGCGTCTCGGAAGCGCTCGCAGGAGAGCAAGTTGTGTCTTACACTACTTTGCCATCCCAGCGAGCCTACCTTGTACTTGTAGTATGGCCAACGCTTCATGATCTTGTCGTATATCGCTTGCAGGTCTGCTTGACCACCTTCAATGTTCTGCAGCACTTCGTCGATGATGTAAATGTAGGTCATGTTAGGCTTCTTCAATTCTTCTTCGGTGAATGCAGATTCAGGTTTGATGGGCGACGCCTCTCGAGGGATCGGTCGAGGTAGCCTCGGCGATAGCCTCCGCTCAGCTTGTCCGGGACTTCCACTTTCCATCTGCTGCGATCCACGGTGGACTTGTGAAGGGCCCGCCTCGCCCTCACCAACATCTCCAGACCCAGATGCTTCAATACTTTGCATTGGCATGTCGGGAAGCGCTTCGCCACGAGCCTGGGCTTTGTTGGCAGCGTCTTTGGCCTTCTGCTCTTGTCGTACCATGGCGATGAGGGCCTCAAGAGGAGGGATGGGGACTCCCTTCCTTTCGAACTCCTTCGTCTTCCGCTTGACACCGGACTCATCGCGCTTCGAGAGCAGTCCGTTCTTGGGTGGACGGCCAGGACCTTTTCGTTTTTCAGGCAGCTGATCGGGAGCAAGATTGGCCAAAACCGATGTCGGATCGATGTTGAGAGGTACTGCTGGTGGCGTTTGTTCCGTTATCGTGGCTGTGGGTGTGCCCTCGACTGGCGCTGTATCGCCAGGCTTGTCGGCCTTGGCTTTGTCAAGCTTCTTTGCAGGTGACTCCGTTGGTTCCGCAGACGGCTCTTCCTTCTCGACAACTTTGGGTTCTGTTGTTGTTGCTGAAGGCTGTGTCTCGGCTTTCTCTGCCACGTCGGGCTTCGGTACATCTTTCTTGGCTTGAGCCTTGCCGGGAGCCTTGCCAGCGGGCGCTTTGCCACCTTTGCCTTTGCCTTTGCCTTTGCCTGATGGCGCTACTTCATCTTTGGACTTGGACTTCTTCAACTTGAGCTTCAGCTTCGGCCTGGGTTCTTGCGGCGCTTCCTCGGCTTCATCCTCGGCCTGATCTTCGTCTTCGACCTCGTCCTCGCCTTCACTATCCGTGAACAAGTTGGACAACCTCCTGGCTGGGCTGATGCTCGAGCCGTCTCCAATCCGCGGCGCGGCGTCGTCTTCGTCTTCCTCATCGGACAACACTGGCTCGTTGTGCACATTCTCGGGTAGCATGAATCTCATGCCGAGACTGGAAATGAAGATTTCATCATCGTGATTCAGCTCAAGGTCCTTGTCTCCTTTGACGTATTGGATGCCATTCACATAGGCACCGTTTCCGATGACATCAAGAAGCCATCGATCAGCCTCGGAGCTGTAGTGGATGATGAGGTGCTCGCGGGAGATTTTCTTGATATCTTCTGGGACCGGCGGATGGACAGGAAGCTGAGCCCACTCGCGCGGGTCGTTGAGGGCGCCGTTAGATGTGTAGTGTTCGCTTGTTTGAAGGAGGTCACCCTCGGCGAAGGCAATGAGACTTTGCGGCGCGATCGAGTTGGCGGAAGAGGACTGATTGTTCTTGCGGTGTCGACGACGATATGTATTCAGGTCTTCTTCGCCGTCTTCTGAGTGCGGATTGGTGTAGGCGACAGGACCGCCCTGCTCGCTGAAAATACTGAGCGCACCCGGCGGTTCTGGCCGCCCTTCTAACGATTCTCCAGATCCGAAAGGATCGTCGTCCCCAAATTGTGACCCAAACTGTGACGGTTGGCTGGGCTCCCTCGCATAGTCATCCAGCGCACGACGCGCGTTGCGTTGAGCATTCTTGGCCCGCTTCCTATTGAGCTTCTTCTCGCTGTGCCACGCGTCGAGGTAATTTTGATCGCGGACGATGACCAGATTGAGAGATCGAATATAGCAGTGACAGTCGCTGAACTTGAGCATAGCATAAGCCTCTTCCGTGGTGGGCTCGGGCGTCGCGGCGGCGGTAGAATGTGCGGCAGTGGTGGGCTCGATGTGCGACGGAGTGCTAGGTAGTTCTGGTACGGCAAAGCTGTCGTCTTCTGGCTGGATCAGGTCGTTGAAGGCGAGACCCATGTCCTCACCTTGCAGTACATGGTTGTTCGCTTCGGCACTGGTGGCAATGTCGGTAGGCTGCGGAGGATCCTGCTGAAGAGTATCGCGAACATTGCTCGGCACACCATGGTCGGTGACCTGAGCAGGAGTATCCATCCATGAATTCGACTGCGTCAGAGCGGGCGGCGGTCGAACCGGCGTCGTTAACGAATGTTCCTGTTGTGGTTTGAAGTCTTCCTCCGTCATGACTGGCATCCCATCTAGCTCTTGCGGGGTGAAGTTGAAGGACGAGGGGTTGTCGTGCATGGTGGATGTCGACGCAGCGAGCACGCCGACGCTTGCGCCAGGTCCGTGTTCCATCTGTATTGTTTGCGACCTGGCTTCATCGCGCCTTTGCTGGAAGAAGTGATCGTTTGCTTCCGGTTCCGCTATGGCGGCGTCGTAGTACGATGTCGGGAAAAGCAGGCAGGGTTGGTCGAAGGGGTGGAGGAAGTGGAAGCGGTCAGCGCAATCAGCGCAATGGTACGGCGGCGTCGGTGTCGGGAGTGAAGTCGGGAGTGAAGTGTTCCAGTCCCTCGAGGGCCAGGCAGATGCAGATGATCCAGTCGGGGTGATGTTGGCACTCCCCAGGGCAGTCGTTTCGAGGACGGATGAAGTCGAATTGTGGAGTGTTGTCCAACAACTGCTGCTGTCGTGCAGTGAGGGGAGCAACGGTGAAGTCGCTAGGTGAGAGGACGAGGTCGTCGTGGATGCGGTCGAGGGCAGAGGGCCGACTAGGACTAGGGTCTGCATGAAAGTTAGCGGGCCGTCGTGTCGATCTTCGTTGACCGTCAGTCAGAAAACTTCTGGTCCAAACGTGGCCACGCAAGCCACGGTCGCGCTTCATTAGCTTGAAGAGACCTCACCCGGCCATCTCCATCCTCATCAAATAACACATCAATTGGAGTGTTGAACTTACTTACGCCCTCTGGCTGGACAGTGTGGTTTTGATACAACTGCTGTGGTTGCTGAGCTTGCTGAGCTTGAAATCGCTGCTGAGGCGGGAACTGCTGAGGTGAGAACTCCCGCTGAGGTGCGAATTCTCCCACAATCTGCATTTGCTGCTGAGGTGGAAAGTGCTGGCGTGGTGAAATTCCATGCGGGAATTGCTGTGGTGAGAACTGCACGTTCTGCTGAGCTTGCATTTGCTGCCCGTGTGGGAGTTGCTGAACTTGACGCTGCTGCCATTGGAGCGGGTGAGCCTGTTCGGTCAGGCAGCTCTGTTCAGCTTGGCGATGCTGCGCAGAGTGGAGTCGCTGCTCAGGTTGGGATCGCCGCCGATCTTGGAATAGCTGCTGATTTTGTTGCTCCAGGTTGCGTTGTTGCTGTGGCGTCCAGTTCGGAGGCTGCTGGAAAGACTGCTGCTGAGGCTGTGGGTACTGTTGCTGCGGAGAATACTGCTGTTGCGGCGGTACCATCAAGTCCGGCCGGGTCTCGAAACACTGCTCCGGTCCAAATACTCGGTGCTGATTGTGCTGTTGAGGTTGAGCCTGGTGAGCCTGTCGAGCCTGTTCTTGCTGAAAAAGGCCCTGGTGGTGGGCTCTTTGTTGCTGAGAGTGCCCGATCTTTCGGCTCTCCAGGTACTGCACGCGTTGGCGCTGTTGGGGTCGCTGTTGCTCAAAGTCCTGCCCTGGTTGTTGAGACCGGCTACGCTTTAAGTGCGGCGGCGACTGTTGTTGCAGGCGACACTGCTGGTCGTGAAGCTGCTGCTGCTGTTGATGATACACCTGGTCCCAATCTTCAACAAAGGACACGGTAGCTTTGCGCATCCGTGGTGGTGTCGTGGCCTGCGGACTGGCCAATCGCTGGCTCGAGTTCCCAGAATCGGAAACGGAAGCATTATACGGCTGTGGTGGTAGCGTGGCCTGCGAACGTGGCGGTGGCATACCACCAACCCAGATTGGCATCCGGTTGTGCTGACTGTGGGAAGGCAACATCGGTGGACCCATTATCTGCATCGGAGGACCCATCATTTGCATCGGAGGACCCATTGCATGCGACGGCAGTGCATGAGTGTTGCGCGGAAAGTACTGAGCTGGATCGATCCAGTCCTGTTGCCGTTGCTGGTGGTAGTACTCGGGCTGGAAGCCGAATCCGCGTTCCATCTTGACGTTGGAGGTGTTGTTGTGCGAGAAAATCTACTTTCAAAGCTCTCAGGGGCTGTCAAACAGGAGTTTGAGAGAGTGAAAAGGATTGTGCGCTGCTTTTCAGTGGAGGACGAGAAAGAGAGAAAACCTTCAACGCTGACTACAAGATTACCTATACGAACGACTATTGCCAATTGGGCGTCGCCGGATTCTGGCAGTACCAAGGAGATTCAAATTTCCTATCATGGCTCCCAAAGTCAAGACGAGCAAGCCCGGATTGGCTACAGCGAAGCAACCCACATCGAATTGGCCGGAAATGCAACCCCTCCTCCCTTCTTCCGACCTATCATTCGAAATACTGCTGCAAAATCAGATCCTCACGATACCCCGTCTGTGGACATCCACTCTCGCCAAGAAGTATGTGACCTTTCTCTCCACGCTCCCACTCGTGACTACGCCCGGCAAGCCCAAAAGAGGAGATGCCGTGCGGGTGAACGACCGCTACCAGATTGATGATGCGATATTCGCAGAGCAGTTGTGGAGCTGCACGGCTCTGAAAGATCTCGTTCTGAATGCTGAGATTGCCGAAGATGGCACTCCTCTTTCTGAGGCGGCCAAGCACGAACTATGGGGCGGCGAGGTCTTCGGTCTGAACAGCAATATCAGAATATATAGATATTCGAAAGGGCAATTCTTCGATCAGCACTGTAAGTTCACTTCCCGAGATCCATCCGTATAGTATTTGGCGAGAATCTCAAGACAGTACTGACGTCAATGCGGTCACAGATGACGATGCGAATAATGTTATCTTCCCATCCGAGGCATCTCCACAAAGCATAAAAGGCAGGACGACGTGGACTCTGCTATTGTACCTCAGTTCTCCTGCAACGGGCTGCATTGGTGGGGAGACCATTTTCTACCCGGAACCCGCGAGTAAGCGTGAGGCCGCACCACCTCCGGTAACAGCAGAGCTGGAGGTCGGCACAGCGCTACTGCACCGGCATGGCAAAGACTGCATGCTTCATGAAGGCAGAGAGGTCACAGCGGGCGAGAAGTGGGTGATTCGCAGCGATCTGGTCGTGAAGCGATGATCAAGAACATACACAAAGGCCAGTTGCGATTCATCTACGTCTATGTCTACTCGACCCGCGTCGCCTTGACCAACACCGGAATCATCCCACCCGTCAACAACTTGAACTCCCTATGTCCCAGCACCCTCAAATGGCTGGCAATCGCCCCGGAATGGCTCGTCACCGAAACCACCACCCCCTTCTCCCTTGCAAACAACCCATCCAACCACTCTCCAATCCTCTCATCAATCTCCTCGTTCGTCTCCCGATGATCCGCCTGCCACAACTCATCCTCCTCCGTCAACCCCTCCTCCACCTCCCACCCCTTATTGAACACCTTTTCGAACTCCGACCGCCTCCCCCGCCGATCACAAGTATGCACGCCCAACACCTCTCTCACCAGTTCCTTCACCAGCGGCTTGAACCCATGCACACCCTCCCACGTCAACTGCGCAGTTTGCAAACATCTCCACATCGGACTCACAACCCACGCTTCCGGCAACGGCATACCCACACCTTTCTCCAATTGCTTCCTCACAAACCGATTCGCCGTCCGCGCTTGCTCTTCGCCGACAGCCGTGAGATGCGCGTCCGCCCAGAACAATTCGCCGTCGCCTTCCAGTTTCGACCAGTAGTCGTCCCATTTTTCGGTCCCGTATTTAGCTTCCGCGACATTGTGGGATCCTTCACCGTGCCGGCCGAGGTAGAGGAGTTTATAGCTTACATCTGATGGGGCGGCGGAGGCGAGATGGTGGATGTAGGTCGCGAAGCGCTCCCAGAGAGGATCGGAGGGGTTGGTGTCGGTTGAGTAGGAGCGCGGGATGAGGCCGAAGCTTTGCGTCTGACGGGTGAGTGTGAGTTGGCTATATTTCTATTTGATAGAGAGAATGTACAAACGTAGTCGAATGAGTCTGGATCTGTGTCTGCCGCGTCTTGGTAGAAGAAGCCTTTGACGATCTCGTACTTGAACTTTGTCGGGGGAGCTGTAGAACCCATGTTGAATGCGATTGTATTGTCGGAATCTCGCGTTCTGTAGTACCACACGAGACAGCCGATTACCACGGTCAGACTGAAGGATTTCATCGTGTTAGTTGGAATCATTGCTGGAAGACACGAAGTAGTCTATCGACGCCGGAAGGGAAAGTATTGCACAATCCAGTCTCGACGGAAGGCGAACATGCAGCACTTACCAAATCACACCCAAGTTTCTCCTCTCAACTCTTACTCCCGGTAACATCCCTCTGCGTATATGAAAAGAGCTTCAAGTTTCAATCTCCATCACTCTTCTGGTCGAGAGGTGAAGTCAATACGTGGTAGCGCAACACAGACTCATCGAGAGAAGTCGTGGGCAGAACCGGATTTGCAGAGCAGTGGACAAATGACAGTGAACAGTGAACAGCCACCGAGAAGACTTGGAACGACGTTCGTTTCCGAGCGGCACTCTACGAGAAGAGGAAGTGAGAGTCAGGTTCAGAGAAGTCACAGATCGCCACAGATATAGGGATTCGGCAATCTTCGTTGAGGCTTTTCGTAACAGAGGCAAGATAGCATACATCCCATCACAACAGTGAAGTCCAAACCCCTCGAACAAAGGAAAGACCACAGTCGCAAGACATTGGCACAAAAGCACTGGTCTTCTCGGTGATTCCAGACAGCCCATCACCACTCCACCCGCAAGCCGTTGATGTTGGTCTCCTCCAAGATTCCAGCCGCCGGTCAGACCGACTTGTAGCTCAAGTCCCGGTTTCAGTGGCAGATGTTGCCACCTCTCAGAGAGCAGCTCAAGCCTGAGCAGCAAGGAATGTTGATGTGACATTTCTCTGGGAAAGTCGCGTGGTCAGCAAAGACAATCGTCGTCTCCACGTATCACGCTAAACATACCACCGTAACTCGCGCAAGCGAGTACCTGGCCGGTGAAGAGAGTTGCTGCAAGGCAGAAGAGTTGCAGATCGAGCTTCATGATCGTTGTTTGATTGAGTCGATGCTGTCTCGTGGAGTTGTGGTGGGCCGATGTTGTTTTGTGCAGTTGTATCCGGTCGCACTGGAGTTGATGTCGGTGTCGGAGTCGAATTCGGTGTCGATGTGGATGTTGAAACGCAAGATGGGTGGGAGAGGAGCGTGCGTATTTGACAGTTCCCCTCAGAGACCAGCTGTCCGCCGGTGAGCAGCGGAGCACTTGACAAGGAAAGCCTGCCTACACACGTACAGCACCTTCGCACATCGGAGTGCTCGACTCTGGTGGGCACTTACAGGCACAAGGGGGCCATATCTGGGACTGGATTGGCCCACTTCCTTGTAATTAGGCTATTAACCTTAGACAAGGTTTAAAAGGCGAGCACTCCGATGTGCGAAGGTGCTGTACTTTGTCCTGCATCGATCGTCCAGGACTGCGCTTACGGTCGGAAAACTCAATCGATGCCCTCTTCATGGCGATCATCGACGGTTTCTCGAGGTCAACCATCTCTGGGCTGGTCAAATTGACAGACCGATCGGAATTGGAGCCCAGGAAAGAATCAGTAGCAACGACTCGCCCCTACAGAAAAGGCCCGCGTTGCCATCCTCCTCATCCTTACCCTCTTTTCCCTCCAACTCCTCCTCGGCGTGAACGCCACGCCACAAGTCAGCGGGAGTTCATTTTCCAGCACTACAAACAGAAAGAAAGCGACTCAAGCCTTCCTTCCGATCGTCACTTCATCCCAGAGCCGGAGGTTGGGCATCAGAGCAAGCACCAAGCTCTTTTCCAGATCGAGAATCTTTGCCCGACGGACACGCATTATTACAGCGTGCGAGCGGATGGGACGGGTCACCGGTGGTGAGTGTCAAGGGGCTATGTCAGGGGTTGGATTGGCTATACTATGCCTTGAATTCCGGCCATTGGCCTGCGGACAAGGATTGAAAGGTGACCCGTCCGATGCGCTCACCCGCTGTATGGTTGTTCACTCCACACGACTCGACACCGCTCGGCGCATGCGAATTGGCGCAGAAACCCTTGTAGATGCGACACTTGACGCCGAGGGATACGTTCGTGTACCCAGAGCAGGCGTTGTGGAAGCAGTAATTCGCGCAATCCGTGCCGACCGAACCCTTGTCGATGTTGGCTATGCAATCCGCGGAAGCGTCGGGTTTCTGACAAACGCAGCGCGCAGCGAGTGTCGCAGGCCGCCGACGTGAGAGCGCTGAGGAGTGAGATGGCGGTGATGAAGAGATGGAGGCGCATGATGGGTGATTGCAGATGTGGTAGTGATGTAGATGCTTGCGTGTGAATCTGGGACCGCCTTGTGAGGTGGAGGTGGAATCAGTTTGAAAATGTCTTCTCCTGCAAAAGGATGATGGAGTATACGGGTCGGTGTACCTCACTAAAATGTCGGTGTAACCTCGGCACGGCAGCGGGCCGGGCGGCAGCTCGGTGTACCCCGCCTAAGCACGTGTACTATAGAATATATTAGCTTAGCGCATCTCTTTTTTCATCCTACTTGTTATCCCTACTATTAGCCTATTTCTTTTATTAAGATTAATTCTAGGATTCTTTCTAGGATTACCGACACCCGCAATACTAGGACTTATCTATTAACATTATTCCACTAAGGCACCTTCTCTAGGATATTTACTACGATTATATCTAGGACGGCTATTAACATAGCGGGCAACTTTATCGACGGCTTAGTATTAACCCGCCTGTCCGGGGAAGGCGTTAATCTTATAGGCAAAGGCACCGTAGCGCAGCAAGAATAGTACTTTAACTAGGTTAAAAACCTACCGAAGAAGGAGATTAGCAATACTATTTTAGGCTTAAAATGCTAGCCGGCGACGAATAGCAAGATTTATGTGCTTTATAACGAGCTTGTGTATTGCGCACTAGCAAGATACACTATAGACCCTAATAACATTAGAGTAAGGTATGTCCTTAAAGATATCCTAGTTTTCCTACTAGTATCCCGCCGTCCTAACAATTCCTAGTATCCTAAGCACGGAGATTTGTAGATATGTAGCCCTACGCACGAATAATCTAAAGAAGCACGTTTAACGCGTCTATAATCGACAGAACCCTAATTATTAGCTTGCTAAAGAAGAGGGCGGGAAGCCCGATTAAGAAGGCCGGCAGCTAGCCTACGGTAAGTGCATTTAGGCTGCATACTAGGATTAGATCTAGGATTCTTACTAATTGTCTTAGACCGCTACCTCGGCATATACGTATGCTACTACATTACGTTAAGAATTAAACAAAAGCAGGCTAAAGAGCAGTCCGCTAGAGAAAAAAAGGCATTAAAGCAGGCAGAGAAAGAGGCTGCAAAGCACGTTAGAAACTAGGACACGAAGTAGGATGCAGAAGCGCCTAAAATAAAGGCTAACCCGCAGATAAAGAGGAAGCTAATTAAGCCGCTAGCATTAAAGAAGGCGGGTCTAAAGACGCAAGATAAGGTGCTAGAGAAGGTACTAAGGCGGAGAAAGGGAGCTCCGACGAGGGAACCGAAGCTAATAGCGCGGGCTACGAATATAAAGCGCAACTAAAGGTAAGTCCTATCGAGGATCCTATTACCTATCCTAGTTACGATACTAAATCCTAATAACCTAAGGCCCGCGCGTCGCGACTCCCTAAACTCTAGTCTTTAGAATCCCGACATTACTAGCGAGGATACTAATAACACTGCTCCGGAGGCGATCGTAATACCTAAGGGAGGCGGCATAGGCAAGAAGCAGTATATCTTCTATATCCTAGTTACCGTACTAGTATGCTAATTTATATATAGGGCTAAACCGAAAACTCCGATTACCGTTATCTTAGCTAGCAGCAGCCCGTATATGTCCCGTCCGCTTTCCCGTCCTATTTAAGGTTATAGTATGCTAACGTACTTATCTAGCGCTGCAACTACTATACCTAGCAAGAACACCGTCGCTCCTCTCGCAAAACCTAAGGCTAAGTTAGTATTAGCGCATATCCCTCCTACTTTCTATCCTAGTTTGCTAACGTTCTTAGTCGGCCTCCGCTACTAGCTAGTGCCGCTTCGGCGCCTCTACCTACTAAGAATAGGATTCGATTCCCCCTTAACCTAACGCGAGCGAGTAAACGCATTCCGGTTAAGAGGACATTTTTTACCGCAGCTCCGGAGCCCTCTAGGAAGAGAGCAAGACGTAGTGCTCTAGCGTAAGTATACTATCTTTAAACCTAGTTTCGGCCCTAGTTAACCTCTACGCTAGTAAAAATGTTATCGAAATCGCAGATAACGACGACGAGCGGCCGCAACCGAAAAACAAGTATGTCTATATACTAGGATTAATAGTAGGATGCTAACTAGATTCTTAGTATAGAGCTCGTCTATATACTACTTAAGAAGTTAGTAGCCGGAAATGCAGCACCTCCCTCGATTAGCTACACACTCGCTTATAGTATCGTCGCCGCCTAGACAACCGCGTCTAGCGTTGTTGCCTGCTACCCCTGCCTCTTACGGAAAGGTAGTAGCGTAAGAGGAAGAGATAGTATAAATCCTAGTACAGGCCCTACTACCTATCCTAGATTGCTAACAAGCCTTTTAGCAAGATGCAAATACGACCGCGCCTGCCACAAGTACGGACAGTTCTTTAAGCTTAACGATAAAGGCGAGACGATGTGTATGTTCTATACTTAACCTAAGCTAGAGGCAGTTAGGGAGAGGAATAGGCCGACTATAGGCATAGGAAAGCTGCATGCGGTAGTTAACCTATAAACGCACCTATAATGCGTCCTAGTTGCGATAATAGTTAGCGCTTGGATTTTGCGATCGTTCTCGACATCGGGTTACTATAATTAAAGCCTGGAATATATCCTAGTTTAGCTACTAACTTTAGATCGTATAGCGGTTATCGAATGTAGACGTAACAGAGAGACTGTCCTATACGTATAGAGATAGCACTTCTTTACCTAATTCGAGTATAAAGACCGTCTTTCCCGCTTACGACTAGGCGTAATCTGCTTGCCTCCTATACTAGTATTCCTCCTAGTATTTGCGGTAGTAGGATTCTAAACCTAGGTTATAATCTATAGGCTCCGTAATAATATTTATCCTCTATAGCTTTATTAAGGGAGATTATAAACGATAGGCGCTTCCTTATTTAACGTTAGATAGCGTAATGTATTATTACTAGCTTAGTATAGATATTTACCTAATTTATCTATACGTAGTAAGCTTCTATCCTTTCTTTTATATTATTAAAGTAACTAATCTCTACTCTATATAATAGTATTCGGAAAGGGGCTAATCCGGCAATATATATATCTTAGTACTAAATTAGTACGCAAACAGGCTATAGTATACTAACTACTAAAGGCGCTATAATAACTCGCGTAAAATATAAATTATAATAAAGCTCCGCCTTTAAATCGGCTATAGTAGTATAGCGCTTATTATTCTACGCCCTACCTTAAAGGTCCGCTCTTAAATCTCTATATTAGCATAGCATAAGCGGCGGTACGCTAACTACTAGTTATTTATCGGCTTAGAGGTAAGGTCCTTATACTAATAAGGCTTTAGAGCGCTACTAGTAAAGAATAAGAGAATATACGAGCCCTAGGTAGCGTTAACGCTAATAGCGAAGACTTCCCTAATAAGGTTACGTAAGTAAGGGTAGAGCTTATTAGCGTAGTTATAGAAGGAACAAATGCGACTAAGAATAAAGTTAGTCTAGATTTATATCTAAATTAGCCCTAAAAGAGATTAAAAATATACTATTAGGAATAACTCGCGTTAGCCGAGGTATTAGGACTAGTTGTAAAGTTTATTATTACTACTAGTAGGGAAGCAATAGTAGTAGTCGATATAGTCCGACAAGAATAAGTCGAGAATATTAATAGCGTAGTATATCTTCTCTAGTACTAGGTAGTAGGCTACGCCCTAATAGAGATTAGTTGTAAGGGTCTGAACTGAAGTTGCGCACAAAGGTCCAGATC
>AFIR01000798.1:0-26829 GCA_000223685.2 Zymoseptoria pseudotritici STIR04_4.3.1
TAGTCATATGGGACACGATCTTCGGCTCAACCTGCAATGGGAACGAGCACTTGGCGTTTTCTAAACGAGCGTTGTGGAGACACTCTCGCGTTAACAACGACTTGCCAACATGCCCACGGTAACTATCATTGCAGACTTTGCTAGTCTCGCAACAGCGTCGAGCTCGTACGCGACCCCTCACTCCCAAGATGAGATCGAGACCCCTTTCAGCAAGATGAGAGCGAGCAAAGGCACAGCTTAGGGACAGAGCAGCCGACACGTACGGCAGATCTCTGGTTCAACATTGTGAGTGGAGCAGACCACTCACGCCAACAGACAGATCCAGAATCCTCCAAAATCTGCCACGATTTGAACAAGCCACAGGGACATCGCCAGACTGCTCGATATCGTGTGCGGCGATCAAGCGCGGCTTCACAAGTCAATCATGCCCTGAAGTCGCCGAGGTGAAATCGGCCTGATGGAGAAGCTGGATTGCACAAGTTCGCCTTGCAAGATGTCATATGCCGTTGCCTCCTCCAGGAAGATTGATCGACACTCCTCCGCATGATCAGCGGGTCCCCAAAAACGCTTATTCGTTTACAGGAATCTCCACCCGACCTTCATTTGGTTTCGTCCAATAGCATATTTCTATCCTTTCGTTTTCCCCTCATGCTGAACGGATTCGGAAGGAAACTAGACAGACGTGTGATCTCGAAGGAATGCCTTGGTGCATAACGTTGATCCACTAGCTAGAGGCGCGAGCGCCAAACAGCGCTGGACTCAACCCAAGGCACCAACACATAAATGGGTCTGTATGTTCACCACATCTCTTCTCAGTTCCACATCCTTGCTCTCATTCTTTCATCGACGAGATGGGTTTCAAGCAGTTCCTCCCGTTTGGCCTCTTCCTGCTAGCAGCAGCGCTCCCTGCCGCAGAAATCAGACAAGAGCAGGAATCCGAATATGAATACATCGTCGTTGGCAGTGGAGCCGGAGGTGGTCCACTTGCATCTCGTCTGGCTCGGGAAGGCCACAGCACGCTGTTGATCGAGGCTGGAGACGATCAGAGCAGCAATCCGAACACCACTGTTCCCATCTTCCAGTAGGTTTAGGGAACTTCCTTTGAGCAAGACAGATAAGTCGCCAACTCTCGAACAGAACACTAGTATCAGGAGATCCCGCCCTACGATGGGACTTCTATGTCTCTCACTACCAGGACCAACAACAAGCCCAGCGGGATCCCAAGTACAGTTACGATACTCCAAATGGAGAGTATACTGGACTGACACCTCCTTCGGGTATGTAAACATGCTTCGAGCATGAGCTATGCCTGGCTGACAAAATTCAGGCGCCACTCCGAAAGGAGTCCTGTACCCACGAGCCGGCACTCTCGGAGGCTGTGTAACACACAATGCCCTCATCTTCATCACAGCCCATGACTCCGACTGGGACAACATCGCCACTATAACTGGAGACACCTCATGGTCCGCTTCAAACATGGGCAAATACCTCGACAAAGTCTACGAATGGCAGAGCGTGAATCCAACCGACCCGACGATTCTTCTCAAGGACTTGCAGCTTGTTCGACAGCTCGCCGGGGGAGCAGGTGTGATCGCTCCTGGACTTGATCTGCTCAAGCCTGTCGTAGGTTTAGGAACCGCGCTTCTAGGTGACCCGAACGCTCGTCTTCCGAACCGTGACTCCACTGAGGGCTTCTATCCCATTCCTCTGATCGCTGAGAAGGGAGCACGAAAGAGTGTTCGAGAGCACATCAAGGACACCGTTGCTCAGGGATACCCTTTGACGGTTAAGACCGACACTTTCGTCACCAAAGTCGTCTTTGACAAGTCTGGAGATGAGCCTAAAGCCGTCGGCGTGGAATACCTCGAAGGAAGCTACCTCTACCGCGCTAGTCCTCGCAGCGGAGGCTCAGGAACACCCGGATCCGTCAACGCTACCAAAGAAGTCATCCTAGCAGGCGGCACCTACAACACAGTCCAAATGCTAAAGCTCTCCGGAATTGGTCCCAAAGCCGAGCTCGACTCTTTCGACATTCCCGTCCTCGTCGACTCCCCGGGCGTAGGCACCAACATGCAAGATCGCTACGAAATCGGCCTTAACGTCCAACACACCGAAGACTTCAACGTCCTCGAAGGCTGCACCCTCGATGCCAAACCCCACGACGAATGTTATAAGCAATGGGTTAACGGCGCCCCTGTCCTCGCCCAGCGCGGTACATACGCTACAGATGGTCTCGCAGCTACGATGGTCGCCCACTCCGACTACGCCGACAACTCCGACGTCGACATGTTCATCTTCGGGTCGCCAGCAAATTTCACCGGCTACTTCCCTCAATGGTACGACCAGATCGTAGACCAACACAACTTCTACAGTTGGTACACCCTCAAAGCCCACACGCGAAATACCGCCGGCACAGTCAAGCTCCGCTCCGCAGACCCCCTCGACGTCCCGGAGATTGCATTCAACTACTTCACCTCCCCCGGATCCGACCAAGATCTCGCCTCCATGGTCCAAGCATTGAAAATGTCTCGACAAGCTCTGCAGCGGTACAACAATGACCCAATCCTGAATCTTCTCCCGGGAAGTAAATTCGAGGAATTCTTCCCCGGGGCGGAGGTGCAGAGTGATGCGGAGCTGGGTCAGTATATTAAAGATCGGACGTGGGGACATCATGCTGCTTGTTCCGCGCCGATTGGAGCGGATGGCGATCGGAATGCTGTGCTCGATAGCAAGTTCCGGGTTAGAGGTGTTAAGGGACTGAGGGTTGTGGATGCGAGCGTTTTTCCGAGGATCCCCGGGGTTTTCATCCAGGCGCCGATTTTTGTTATGAGTGAGAAGGCGGCGGATACCATTCTTAATGGGTAGAGGGAAGAGATGATGGTGGGGTTTGGGATGTATATATGGCGAATGAATGATGATGCATGGTCCCTGCCGTTTGATGCAATGCGAAATCAGCTTGAATTTCTGCGGAGATACTGGAGGGAAGTCTGTCGTTCTGTCAACACCTGGAGTCCATGAAACGCAAGTTCCTCCGATCGAGAGTCCTCGAGCCCGCGAGGTAATCATGCATCGAGGTTCGGCGAGAATTGAGTGTGCGGCAGGACGCTTCCTCGTCTTTGAGCATTGCAGTTGGGCGACTCGATATTGTGAGATGGATGAGGTGAGGTTCAGGTTGATGCGGCTGTTCTTGACTCGTTTGGCTATGCGAACATCTCGGGGGGTCTCCGGGACAGGGAGGCAGTGACCAGGAGTCCAGGACGGTGAACAGGCGCCGACATACCGAGAGGATTCGTAACAACGAGGTCGTTTTGTACGAAGAGTACGAACTACCTTCGATTCCTCGGTTGAGAACGGACTTATCCTCTCACAATTCGCGGTCATCCTGTAGAATGCAGCAGTACGCATAATGCAGAAGTATGCATGAAAAGTCCGCTGCGGCTCAGTGCTCATGCACACGCGGGTCTTGGAGCTCCGTCATTTTATGCATCCCCTGCCGGGCTGTAGTATTGTCTCCTCAGCAGGCTCAGCTCGGTATGGAGGGAAGGGAATGCGTAGGCGAGGCAGGTCAGGTAAGGCAGGAAACGAGGGGTGGTCGCTCAAGAAGACAAGAGAAGACGGGAGTCGTGTGCTGTTCACCTCAGCTTCGTCCTTCTCCGACACAACGCGTGAATCCCTCCTCGTCGACTTACAGCGCCCACACACATTCCCACGCATCTCTCTCTCCTAGGCACCATGGACCAAGCAGTGCGTAAATGGTCATCGTGTACCTCCTGGGCTTGACGGCGTCAATGTTGGACTCCCAGCTGAGAGAGAGAGCCACGCGATGGAATCCGAGCCATACGAACAACGTCTCCAATCCGAGTCATACAAACGACGTCTTCACTCAAGATCCCAGCCGGGAACTCTTCGGCATGGCGAGGAAGTGACGAAGTCAGAACAGGCAGCGACCGACTCTGGCTCCAAGCTGTCGTACTGGCCATGTTGTCCAATACGAAGAGTACGAAGGATGAGGGACGGGAATGTCGGCCAAAGATGAGCGCCGTCCCGTCTCCGCTCCCTCACATGGATCCAAGACCCCGGATTGATGGTCGGATCGACACGGTCTGGCTCGTCGTGGCTCATGTAAGCAACGTGGGCTTAGTCCCGAAGTCTACCAGGGCACCCAGAGGACATACCTTAGCATTGCTCTCACTTCCGGCTACAACGACACTGCACTGCCTCACACATCTCACCCTCCTCGCAGATCCGAAGTGCCGCGGACGGTCAATTACCAAGAAACGACAGGGATCCGATCGTGTCATTCGGGTTCTTCATGCACTCCCGGAAAGGATCGTTCACTCAGTCCATTGTCTGCTAAGATGACGCAGTCACAACATTTCGCTTAACTACGACGGCAGTACGACTTCCAGAGTACCACGAGCACTGGTCACTGTCTATTCTCACTACCTCTACTGCACCGTCGACTACCGCAGTCTCAATTCCTTCGCCCGACGACCACGGCCTGGCCTGCAACCCCGCGACAGTACGACCTATCACCTCATACCGCCTAGCTTGAGGCATTCAACATCCCGGCCTGTCAGGCCACAACCCTGGTCCACCGCCCCGGTCTGGATGTCGAAGGGTTAACACCGTCCAGGTGTGCTCCGCCTCCCTCTCTCGCGACTATGAATCCACCAGCTTCGTCCGGCGACGTTTCACAATCCAACGCCGCCATGAATCCTCCACCTCCTCCCTCCATGTACGGCAACTTCAATGCCGTCAACAACCCCTCTCTTGCACAACAATGGTCGGCGGGAGACCTCGACTACGGCTTTGACGAAAACGATCATGACCAGGACCAGGACGGCGATGGAAATGGGGATGGCGACGGCGATGGTGGAGACAGAGATGCGAAACGGAGGAGGATTGCACGAGCCTGCGATATGTGTCGCAAGAAGAAGATCAAGTGCGATGGCAAGATGCCGAAGTGCAGTCATTGTGAGAACTACAAGACCGAGTGCATATTTACACATGTGGAGAAGAAGCGGGCGCCGCCCAAGGGAGCGAAATATATCGAAGGACTGGAGAACCGGCTAGGTCGCATGGAGAGTCTGTTGAGACTGTCTGGCTTGCTGGCGGAGGACGATCGAGGACGGACTGATTTGGGTACACTGGAGAAGCGACTGGCGGAGAGAGGAAAGATCGGAAATGGTACGGGTAGCCCAGCATCGGCAACATCTCCAGCTATGAATCGCGCGAACAAGAACGGGAGCACGCCCGTACAAGGTGATGCCTCTGGAGAGAAGGTGTCAAGTCCGGAAAAGGAGCAGAACGGGAATGGCAGTATCGCCTCGTCGGTGGAAAAGACGCCGGCAGATGCTGCTCCACAGGACGTGGCCAAGGACGCGGACGGGCTTGCCGATCAAATGTGTAGCCTGATCACAAACACTGCTGGCGAGACGAGATATATTGGATCATCTTCTGGCTTCAGTATCTTCAGTCCGAAAGGTATCGATTGGGTAAATGCGAAAACCGGAGACAAGAGCTTCCAGAAGATGATTGCAAAACAAGGAGCAGAGGAGAAGGAGGGGTGGGAACATTGGAAGCCGGAAGTCTTCAACGACTTGTTCCACCGAAAGATTTTCAAGCCTCTGCCTGGTCGAGAAGAGTGCCAGGCGCTGTTGAAGGATTATTTTGAAAACTTCAATTGCATGTTTCCGCTATTCCACGAGCCGACGTTCATGCATCTGGTCGACAAACACTACTCGATGGAGCCGTATGACGGAGCTGGATGGTGGGCTAGCTTGAACGTCGCTCTTGCCATTGGGCATCGTCTTCGAGTCATGAGCAATGTCACAGGATCCGAGGAGGATGAAGTGGCCTGGGCATATCTCAAGAACGCCATGGCCGTCATGACAGAGCTGACCATGCGGAGCAATGATCTCCTCTCCGTGCAGGCTCTTCTCGGCATGGCATTATTTTTGCAGGGCACACCTAATCCACAACCTAGCTTCTTTCTGGTCTCGGCAGCTGTGCGACTCGCGCATTCCATCGGTCTGCACAAGCGCGGTTCCGGGTTCAATTTGAACGAAGTCGAGAACGAACAGCGAAAACGAGTCTTTTGGATCGCATACCTTCTTGACAAGGACATTTGCCTCCGATCGGGTCGACCTCCAGCGCAAGATGACGACGACATGAATGTGGAACTACCGTCGGAAAACCCACCAGATCACATCGGTAGTATTCCACTTTCCGATGAGAATGGCAAATCCGGCACAATGAACCTCTTCAGACTGATGTGTCGATTCGCTGGGATTCAGTCACGCGTCTACAAGCAACTTTACTCCGTCAAAGCCAGCCGGCAGAGCGACGGCGAGTTGCTGAACACCATTGGTGAGTTGGATGCTCAACTGGAAGAGTGGAAGGACAGCATACCATTGGACTTCCGACCGGAGCATGAGATCAAGGCGGCGCATACACCGTTGATTTTGCACATTGTGGTACTGCATTTCGCGTACTACAACTGCTTGACCACGATACACCGCATGAGTGTGCATCATGGATATTGGACGAGTCGATTGAGCGACTACGCTATTCAAGGGCTGAATGCGCGGCCGCTCAATCCGAGAGTGTTCATGAGTGCTGCGTTGTGTGTCAACGCTGCGAGGACGAGTATTGCGCTTATTCGGTACATTCCTCAAGGCGACTATGCTTGTGTTTGGTATATTGTTCTTCTCATTGCATTCGATGGACCTCTTTACTGACATACCAATCCAGGATGATCCTCTATTACCCTGTCTCCGCTCTCGTCACCCTCTTCGCGAACATCCTGCAAAATCCACAGGATGCTCGTGCCCGCTCCGATCTGAAACTCATGTCCAGCGTCGTCTCCTTCCTCACTATGCTCGAACGCGATGTCTCCGAGCCTAACTCCTCTGTCCGCCGAATGCTTTCCGTCTGCGCCGAGTTCGAACGAATAGCAAAAGTCGCTCTCGACAAAGCCGAGCGAGAGATGCGCGGACGTGGGAAGCGCAAGCAAGCTGAGAAGGAGAGGGAGAAGGCGATCAGACATGCTGTCAGTGGAGAAGTACACCTCGGACTGGAAGAGGGCAAGACATTAGAGATGTTGCAAGTGGAGACTCAAGCAAGCTATCGCAGACCGGTGCAGACGCCTAGTCTACGCGCTAGCGTCGCAGAGTCTCAAGCTGGCAGTCAGAGTCCAAAAAGCTGGGCAGGCAGTCCAACTGGCCCCAACGGAGCGGACTACAACGCCGCCGCTCAAGCTGCGATGCCACCACCGCGAACGGGTCACCAATCTGGGCACTCGCCGAACATGCAGCAACAACATCCTCAACCGTTCAACGCTGCCAGCTACCCAATGCCGAACAACGGCGTCAATGCAATGGACTACTCTAACGGCCACCTCCATCCCCAACAGCAACAACAACCTTTTCCACCCGATTTCACGACCTCCGCAGGCCCAACCTTTGGCCAAACACCCTCTCCCATGACCGCCGACTTCACCTTCCACCCCTCCCCGTCCTCGGCACCCCTACCCGCAGATCCCAGCGGCGCGTTCCAGCAACCTTTCGTGCCGCAGGACTTGTGGCAGATGCCGATGACGTTGGAGTGGGATTGGGCGGAAGGGTTGGGGATGGGAAGTTTCGCGCTGGGTGGAGGAGGAGGGATGTATGGGAATGGAGGAGCGGGGATGGGTGGCGGAGGAGGAGGAGGAGGAGGAGCAGCGGGCGGGAGTTGGGAGTATAATCTTTGGCCTCCGCCGACGGGGCCGACGGGAGAGAATGGTTGATGGGGATGATGGGAGGTGCAGGTATGGGAGAATGGTCTGTCTGATTTTTGAGCGTGCGGAATATTGATGATATGGTCTGATTGTGAGGGATTTGCGAGGCGTTTCGGCTGGGATGAAGGGGCTTGAAGCTGTATTGAACGTACGATTTTCGGTCGTTCGTCGGATGGGAGCGACTGGGCAAGGATGTGTGAAGAGGAGGACGGATGCTCGGTTGGAGGATGGCTTGGATTATGAACAATTGCTCGCTTAGGACTGGAGGATCTTGTGCTGCGGTAATGATGGACAGGATCCAACTCGACTCGACTCGACTCGCTTCTGTTGCTCAATCCTTCTCACTCTTGCTTCAACAAGACGTGACTTCACCTCAGCAATGTCTGCTCCGGTCACGCATCTAAGCATGTCGCAAACTTTATGCGATGCACAACTTTTATCTCGATACCTTATGTCTACGATGTCGCACGGACCTCCCGTCCCATTTACACGCGCGACCCTGACGCGGATCATGAGATCATGCTTCTGTCGTACGATCAACAAATTCCAGGACGTCGAATCTCGTACTGGTGTCCAATGGTCGATACATAATTCCACTTTCACCTTCCCACTCGACAACTCTCACACTCACTGACACGGTCTTCACTATGGCGTCCAAGAAGGTCGCGGTGAAAGCCGAGCCTCATGGCTTTGAATTCGGCGGACCGTACGTTCACAACAACCATCCAGCTCGATCATGAACTACAACTGACATGAACTCACAGCATCGGCGCCTCTCTGATCTCTTTCGGCCTGCCCATCGGCTGCTACGCCTTCGCTTTCCTCTGCAACGATGTCTCCGGCTGCCCGGCGCCCTCTCTCCTCTCGCCGTCGAAGCTCTTCACCGCGCCGGCTCTGTCCAACAAATCAGGATTCCAGCACGCGTTGGATACATTGGCAACAGAAGTGGGATGGCCGGGATGGACGGGTCTGCTGAATACTGAGGCTGTGGTCGGGACGTTGGCGTGGTATGCGATCAGCTTGTTGCTGTACGCCATTTTGCCGGCGCAGGAGGTTGAGGGTGTGGAGTTGAGTACGGGAGGGAAGTTGAAGTATCGTTTCAACAGTGAGTGGATAATCGGTTGATATGGACAGACATGGTGGACTACGGGCTGACAATAATCAGCCTTCCTCACCGCTGTGACGATCCTCGTCGCTTGCGCGGCGGGTACATTCACTCTAGGCCCACACTTCCAGGTCTGGACGTTCATCGATCGCAACTACATCCAGATCCTCACGGCCAACATCCTCATCTCCTACGCTCTGGGGACCTACGTCTACATCGTCTCCTTCGGCGTCAAGCCCGGCAATGCCGACAAGCGCGAACTCGCAGCAGGTGGCCACAGCGGCAACATCCTCTACGACTGGTACATCGGCCGCGAACTCAACCCCCGCATCTCCATCCCTCTCATCGGCGAAGTCGACATCAAATCCTTCATGGAGCTCCGCCCGGGCATGATCGGCTGGATGATCCTCGACCTCGCCTGGATCGCCAAGCAATACCGCACCTACGGCTACATCACGGACTCCATCTTGATGGTCGTCGTGTCCCAGTCCGTCTACATCCTCGACGCCCTGTGGATGGAACCCGCCATCCTCACCACCATGGACATCACCACCGATGGCTTCGGCTTCATGCTCGCTTTCGGCGACCTCACATGGGTGCCCTTCATCTACTCCATTCCCGCCCGCTACCTCAGCGTGCACCCCATCATCCTTGGCCCGGCGTACATCGCCGCCATCCTCGCCGTGCAAGGGTTTGGATACTACATCTTCCGCGCCTCCAACAACGAAAAGAACCGCTTCCGGAACAACCCCAACGACCCCGCGGTGGCTCATCTGAAGTATATCGAAACGGCTTCCGGATCCCGCCTCATCACCTCTGGCTGGTGGGGCACCGCTCGGCACATCAACTACATGGGCGACTGGTTCATGAGCTGGTCGTATTGCTTGCCCACCCTTGCGGCGGGATACCGTCTCACGCCGAGTATCTTGTACCCCGGGACGAGATTGGTGACCACGGACGGGATGCAAGGGTATGCCATGCCGATCACGTATTTTTTCATGATTTACTTTGCGATTCTGTTGGTGCATCGGGAGATGCGGGATGAGGCGAAGTGTAAGCGGAAGTATGGCAAGGATTGGGACCGGTATTGTGAGATTGTGAGGTGGAGGGTTCTGCCGGGTGTCTATTAGGGAGTGGGTGGGTGGAGAATGGGGCGGACAGAGGAGGAGGGGAGAGGAGGGTTGATGAGTTCTCGAGATGTGGATTAAGAAGAATGTTAGGGAGGAGCGTGCAGAGGGAGGAAATGTAACAGGACATGGGTGGTATAGCAGAGGAGTAGAAGTGTCATCTTCTGGTGAGCTGCCATCTATCTCCAATCAATTCTCGTTGCGATCCCACGGGCATCATGGACAGCGAAGACTTCTTGAAGGAAGTTAAGGAAGTAATAGCGCAGGGAATTAGCGCAGGGAATATCGTTTTCTTACGCTAAGCCTATTCTAAAATACTCCCAAGTTCACCAGGCGTTATGAAACGTCCAAAACCAGATAAAGCTTAAGGCTAGCTTCGTCCGACTACAACTACTTCTATTCACCTGCCTTCAATCTTCTCGAAACAGTTCACGGCCCAGACTGAAGAGTACTTCTCGGCCAAACGAACAGCATAGCCAGGATAGAGCAGCGTTTATTCAACAGAGAAATCACCGACATTCGATCTTACAGGAAACCACGAGAGAAACCGCCATCCGGGCCAACCATGGCGTCTACCTCAGAACAAACCCACCCTGAAGACCAAGAAGAACCACCCTATCCATTTAATCTGGGCTCCTACATCCCTTCTCTCCTCCTCCCCACTTCCTCGTCCCCGGCGGCTCAAAAATCCTTCACTCAAGCCCTCCTCTGGTCCTACGCTTTCAATCACGCCGAAGCTCAATCCTGCTTCCAGACCGCTCTCTCCCATGATCCCGACTGCGCACTTGCATATTGGGGCTTAGCGGTGAGTGGTGGGCCGAATTACAATCTTCCTTGGGAGGGTCTGGGCACTGAGGATGAAAGGAGGGCAGAGGTGGAGAAGTGTAGAGAATGGATAGGGAAGGCGGTGGAGGTGTTGAAGCGGAAGGAGGGTGGGGGAGATGGTGTGGTGAGACGATTGGTTGAGGCGGTTGGGAGGCGATATGGCGTGCACATCGAAACGCAAGCTGACGGAAAGGTGGACGTGGCGAAAAATGAAGAAAGTTTCGACTACGCGGCCTGGAACGAAGCATACGCTGCGGCGATGAGTGAGATTTTCAGGGACTTTGGCCACGATCCGGATGTCGCGACGTTGTATGTTGATGCGTTGATGAATCTCCACCCCTGGTCGTTGTGGGATATCACGACGGGAAAGCCGGTGGAGGGTGCGAGGACATTGGAGATCAAGGACTTGCTTGAGAAGTCCCTCGCTTCGGTGGAGGGTAAAGATCATCCCGGTCTGCTGCATCTATACGTTCATCTCATGGAGATGTCACCGAAGCCAGAGGAAGCTCTGCCAGTTGCAAACCGCCTCCGCAAACTCGTCCCGGACGCTGGACATTTATTACATATGCCTACACATCTGGACGTCCTCTGCGGTGACTGGGATAGAGCAATGGAAGGCAATCGCCTCGCCATCCGCGCCGACGAAAAGTACCTTGCGCATCGCGGCGGGAAGAACTTCTATACTCTATATCGATGCCATGACTTCCACTTCCGGGTCTACGCAGCAATGTTCGCAGGTCGATATGGCGTCTCGATTGCGACAGTGGAGGGACTGGAACGGACGCTGCTGGATGATGTTGAAGGTGTGTTGAGACCGAATGCGGATTTCTTGGAGGCGTTCTTGGGGATGAGGGTGCATGTTTATGTGAGGTTCGGGAAGTGGAAAGAGTTGAGGGAGATGAGCATGCCGGAGGATGTGGAGTTGTGTAGTGTCACGGCGGCGATGGTGGGGTATGGGAAGGGAGTTGCGGCGGCTGTGGAGGGGGATCTAAATGAGGCGAAGAGGCAGAGCGAGTTGTTTGGAGAAGCCAAAGCGAAGGTCAAGGAGGGGAGGACGTTGTTCAACAACACGGCGAAGGATCTTTTGAATGTCGCTGCGGCGATGTTGGATGGGGAAGTGGAGTATCGGACGGGAAATGTCGAGGCGGGACTGGCGAGCTTGAGAAAGGCGGTCGAGTTGAGTGATCATCTGCCTTACGATGAGCCATGGGGATGGATGCAGCCTCCGAGACATGCGCTGGGAGCACTGTTGTTGGAGCAGGGAAGGGTGGAAGCGGCGAAGGTGGAGTATGAGAAGGACTTGGGACTGGACGAGAGTGTGCCTAGGCAGCTGAGGCATCCGAATAATGTCTGGGCGGTGCATGGGTACGCGGAGTGTTTGAAGAGGCTGGATACAGATGAGAAAGAGGTGGAAAGAGTGGAGGGACAGCTAAGCGTGCTGATGAGAAAGGTGGATGTCAAGATTGGGTCTTCTTGCTTTTGCAGGAAGTCGGGAGAAGTGTGAGGATTGCATCAGGAGGCGAGCATGTGAAAGCAAGTCGGGCATCCACGAGCAGAATTGCGTCGATCACGGACAGATTGCCATGTGCAAAGACAGCAAAGACAGGAGCCAGGCCAGACTCGCAGGTCGATCAGAAGCTACACGTGCGATTCACACGCTTACGAGACATTCACGCACTTGCGGGTTGCCGTTTACCTAAGGGAGCTGGCTTTATCTATACTTCCACTGTCCACTCAACACCTACCTTCAACATCGACCTTCAACCAACATCTTCCTCATCTACAACCCAAACCTCGACATCCGACTTGATTACAACATCCATCTTCGCCTTCACACTTCTAAGCCTCATTCATCCTCGACGCACTCGACACCCTCGACACCCTCGACATCCACGACATCCTCGACATCCTTGATAACCTCGACAACCTCGACAGTACGTTTGCAACCCAGACCTTACTACGATAAGCTGACACATGCTCCTAGAGATGCACGCTTCAAACACCATCCTCTCCTTCGCCTTCCTCGTCTTCTTCCTCTCCAGTCTTCCAACCACCTCGGCCTGGGCCATCGCCTTCTTCGAGAAGGACGACTGCTGGGGCGATGCCTACTCTGTTCACAGCGGCGACGACAACTTCTCGGGCGAACACCCCGGGTACACTCGACCCGGCGAGAACGCCGACAACCAGAAGTGCTACTGGGTATGCCGCCTGTAATCACCTGTGACAAAGTCCTCTTGCTGACCAAATGACTCTTCATGTGACAGAACAAAGACTGGGGTCTCATCCAGGAGCCATGCACCGTTGCCACCGCTCCCGTTCCGAAGTCCTTCTACATCAGTAGCAACACCGGATGCGTCATGGGAGTCCTGAGCGAGGTGAAGGACAAGTTCGTACGTTATCTCCATGCTTCTTGATCTCAAGCACAAGATTGACAGAACTTATACAGTTTGGTGACACCACTCCGGGCAAGTGCAACAATCTCAGAGGCTTCGCCGGTAAAGCCGCGCTCAAGAGAGGTACATCCGCCCACCTTCCTTCTCCTCGTTCACGCCTCGCGCAACCAAAGACTGACTTCCGGAATTTAACACAGATCCCAACCTCGTCTTCCGCTGCCGCAGCCTTGCGGTCATGGCAGTGCAAGACCCTCGAGTTGTCAAGAAGATCGGCGTGTTTCCTACTCCGAGCAACGGCACGAAGTACTCCAACACCACCAGCGATGCTGTGGCGGACAGCGACGACGAGTGGGATGACGACGAGGACAACAGATTCGGTGGGGACCATTTCGACGAGGTGCCGGAGGAGGACGTGGCGTACGATATGTGGGGAAACCTCCTGACACCGACTGAGGGAGCTACCACTGCGACTTCGGGAGTCAATGCTTCCCAGGGCTAGGACGACCAGAGCCATGCCTAGATCCTAGGCGGCACGATACTTCCACGACTACCAGCAACGTCTACCGACAACGAATACGACTCTACCGACTCTACCGACTCTACCGACTCTACCGACGACTGCAATTTACGGCGTTCTTCACGATTGCAACGACTATCACGAGGCTCACGACGAAAAAGTGCTTTTGACTTGAGCGTATACGAGATGTGATTTCTTGACATTTGCTGTTTCGCGATGCACATAAGCCACCGAGCTCTCGATCTGTGCTTCCCAAGCTCCTCTACAGTTCTAACGAACAAGAAGATAGAGAGCAGTACATAGCACAACAGGCCTGATCATTCGCATTTTCAGAGCAGGGTTCACAAATCAGACACGCAGCGAGCATGAGCGTCATGTCACAAGCTCCACGTCGGAGCAGATCCAATTCTCTACCCTTCCTTCGACACAATGGTCGAATTCGTCAAGTATCTAACAATACTGATTGTTCTTTCCTATTTCACGCATCCAATGAATGACTACGTCCTGTGTCGTCCGATCCAAGATTCTTTCCCCTCTGCGCTCATTACCACTCAATCCTCTCCCAACCATACTCATTTCCAAGACTCTCACTCCTCCCCATCCTCCAACAGACTCCCCTCCAAACTCTCACTCCTCTCCATCGCCTCTCCACCTCCACCGACCGTACTCTGACTGACCACGCTCGCCACACTCCCAACCCTTTGTAACTTCTGCCTCTTCTTGACATGCAACAGACTGGTCTCGTCCTCCTCATCCTCTCCCAACTCTGATCGATCCCGTTTACTATCCCCTCCCGCCGAACTCGGCGCCGGCGAAGACCTCAGATTCGCGCTACTATTCGTCTTGGACAACGACTTGGGCAACTTCCCATTCGAAGTCTCCTTTTTCGCCTTCTCCTTCAGTCCCTTTTTGAGCAACTTCTTCCTCACTCCCTGCGGTTTATTCGGCGTGTCCTCCTCTGAAGCAGCGTCTCCCGCGCCATCTCCATCCTTCTCGCCCTTCTCCCCTCCACCGCCGTCCTGACTCCCCGGTCCAGGCGTGCCACCTCTCGAGCCACCAGGTGTTCCACTCCCACTCCCATTCATCTTCGCCATGGCATTCCTGCTCGCCGCTCTTCCACTCAGACCCATACATTGTTCCAAATGTTTCGCAAACCGCGTGATAAGCAAACTGCGTTTACACGACGGACACGTATGCCACGGCACATATTCTCCCTTTTTCAACTTCTCATCAATCTTACTCGCCTTCTTCTCGCCTTTCTCCAATTTCTGCGGCGCGGCTGTATTACTGCCGTTATCGTCCTGCGATGGAGACGGCGGACCACCTGTATCCGGCCCATCTTCGCCGTCTTCCTTCTTTTTCGCTTCGCGTTCTTTCTTCGTCAATGGACGACCCGTGACGTCGGACTTGAGGAATGGGTTGCCGTAGATGTCGTGGCCCGGGCGGCGGATCCAGGGTTTGCGGTCGCAGTAGGTTGTGTTGGCTGGAGGGTCGGAGGTCGCGCCGCGGACTTTGGGCGCGAGGGGAGGGTCGAGGAGGCGGGGGAGGTTGCAGTCGGAGCAGTGGGGCAGTTTGGTCGTGGGGTCGAGAGAGGCGAGGAGCATTTTGTGTTCGTGGTGGCGGTGGATTACTATGTTATGGATTATGACTTGGAGGGCTTCTTCGAGGATTGTCTGGGCGACTTGGTTGAAGGAGACGTTGGCCATGTTGGGTGGTGGTAATATCGAGGACTGGATGGATGTCGTCGAGAGGGTCGCGTGGTGGTTGTGCTGCTGTGGTGCAGTGTGGTGAGTAGTCGCTGCTGTATGGTATATCCTCCAAGCAATATCCAATTCGATCTTTCTGCCTTCCTCCCTGTGGCCCTCCTCTCCTCTCGTCGATGTTGTGGTAAGGACAATGGTGCTCGGTCGTCGTCTCGACCTTATATTCGAGAACCCCGACCCCAGCTTTGGCGCCGATCAACGGGACGGCACGCTGCGATCTACCTAAACTCTATTGAAGTGTGGGGAATGGAAGCCGGGATGAACGTCGACGATGATGATGGCCAAGATGGCAAGCAGAGTCGATCGCAGACTACACCTCTTGTCCTGGGGAGACGCGGCTACACCACTCTGCCAGTGTATTTACCGCCGTTGCAGTATCCGAACGACTGATCAGGAGGATCGTGGCGAACAACCACCGGTCGGAAAGTTTCAGTTCCGGCAGTCCGGAGACATATGAGGAGACATACGCCCGCAGGAAGACTCTGGCATCAACAGAACGGACATTGTGCTCTGCTATCGGATAGTTGTGTGAGAGAGCCACAAAAGTCTAGCAAGCGATCGAAGCATATAAGAACCCACGAGGCACCGCAACCTCCAACAAGGACTCACCACAGCTTCTCAAATCCGTCTACGGTCCGACACACATATCGCCTCAACTCTATATACCACCACCGCCACGATGAGTGCTTTCACAGAAGCCAACCGCAAAGCGTTCGAGTAAGCAGGCGTTACCCCCCTCTCAACTCTTAGCGACTAACATCTTCCTTCCCAGCGACCTCTCCTCTACCTACAACAGCCAACCCTGGCAAAAGGCCATCTCAAGCCAAATCGGCAACGCCCTGCTCGCCCAGAAAGAATGGATGGGCGTACCCTGGATCCTCCCTACCGATGAGCCTGGCCGTAGAGACATCCGACTCCTCGACTACGCCTGTGGCACTGGATCCATCACTCAAGTCCTCGGCCCTCACGTCTCCACTATCCGAGGCATAGACATCTCGGAGAACATGGTTACCAAATACAACGAGGCCGCGTCTTCGTCCGGGCTCACTCATGAGCAAGCACATGCTGTGGTTGGAGATCTCTTCACTCAGACTGTTGCCCCAGAACTATGCACGAGTGAATGGTACAACTTTGACATCGCCGTCATTGGTTTGGGCTTCCACCACTTCGAGCACCCAGACTTGGCCATCAAACGACTCGCAGAGCGCCTGAAACCTGAAACGGGCGTGCTCGTCATCGTCGACTTCCTCCCCTTTGAAGCGTCTGGCCATCATCATCATCATCACCACCACGGTCGCAAGCACGAAAGTCAAGCGGAATCATCATCGAACTCTGAATCTGTACAAACAACAGCACCGTCAACCTCGGACACTGCAGACAAACCAGCGTCATCATCAACAGACCCACCTCTACCAACCAAAGACGTCCAACACACCGTAAAAACCCACGGCTTCACTCCCTCTCAAATTCGCGACTTCTACACCGCTGCCGGATTCACCCCCGAATCCTTCGACATCACCGCCCTCCGCGAACCCGCAACCCTGCACCTCTCCAGCGGTCCCAGTGAGCGCAAAATCTTCATCGCCAAAGCCACCAAGTCGCCCACCGCATGGCAGAAATTGACAAACTGGTTGGCAGGTGGACAGGATACCGTGCGGGAGCAATTTCGCGCGGATCGAGTGGACGCACAGGCTTGGAGACCTTGGGCGGAGACAGGGCCGGATAGGGAGGTTTGGGGGGTGGGGAAGAATAAGGAGGAGCCGTGGGGTGGGTTTGAGCAGAGGGCGGAGAAGAAGAGTTGGAATGGATTTTGATGATGTAATGCAGTGCACCGTACCTTAATCATGAAATAGGTGTCTTTTGACGCGAGGCTTTCCGTTCCTCTTTGAATTCCCATTAAGACCGGTCTTCTATAACGCTTTGTGCTGAAGCTGTAAAACTGTCGGTTCAGATGACCGAAATCTTCTTCTCTCGTTGCCGAGGAAGGTCGCCGTGTCCGCGCCGCTTTGGCAGGCATACGGGACAAGAGCCGCAGCTCGCTCCTCTGCTCTACTCTCTCCTCTTCTTGCCCTCCTCGAGACTACCCAAACGACCCTCACTCTTTCCGCCAACGAACTGTCCCAGCAAAGGGTCCTTGCCAACCCGATCAAGTGTATCCTGGTACGCCTCGACAGCCCACTGCGGTGTGTTGAGTTTCGGCCAGTTGACCTACATCTCGTCAGCATCATTTCAACATCACAAAAGATCATCCAGTACTCACGTAAAGCGCTCCGTAACTCCACATGAACCGTCCCGCATATCCCGCCACCGCCAAACTGAACAACGTCACCACCCTCAACGGCCAAATCGTCGAGTCCGGCAATTGATTCGTCGAGACGCTGATCAGCACGAAGAAAACACAGAAGCCCAACACGTAGGGAACAGCCTGTACGATCAGCGGTCTGCGATCGGCGAATTGTGCCGAAGAGCCAATACCCGCTTGGTCAGCGGGCGAGTATGATCCCAGGAATAAGTCGAAAGCGTCTTGTCGCGGTCCGTCGGCGAAGTTGTTGCGCACGTATCGTGTGCAGCTGTTGCTCAGATCTTGGAGCATACCCGCGCGGGTGCGATTGCCCGTGCGAGTGAAGTCGGTCTTGAGCGCACCGGTGCCGGAGTATGTCTTGGACACGACATCGGCGTTGTCAGCCCAGACGTTGCGGAAGAGGTGTTCAAAGGTCTGGTCGTCTTGGGCGGTCTCGCCGGGCCGGAGAACGCCGAGATCGATAAGCATGCGGGTGAGGGTCCATCGTCCGAGCATGGATTGCACGACGTTGGTGCGATCGAGGCAGTCCATGCAGTTGGTGCGGACGACTGCGGTTTGTTTTCGGCGGACGTCGATGCCGCCAGAGGGCATGTCGATGCCGTGGAAGTAGGAGCCTGCGGTTAGGCCTTCTTGAAGTTGGTCGAGGAGCAGCTGAGCGCGATGCCATTTCAGGCCCTTGGTTTCGTTGTGGAAGTCGAAGTAAACGTAGTGGAGGTGGTCGTACCAGCTGCGTTTGTCGCCTGGTTCGATGACGTTGAATTTCTCCCGGGTGCGTTGGTCGGCTTCGGACATTTCTTGTGGCGAGGATTGAAGGATCTTGACGACTTGTTCGTAGGCGTCTTTGACTCGCATTTCGCGGCCTTTTTGGTTGACGAGGTTGACCATGTAGTTCTCGCCGTAGATGGAGATTTGTTCGTCAAAGTGCTTCTTCGCGGCATTTGCCGCGGTTTCTACGCCACGGATTTGAAGCTTTGGCGTGTAGTGAAGAGTGTTGATTTCTGCCCAAAAGACTGGCACACTTCCGCGAGTCTGCACGTATGATAGGACTTGAGTCTCACGACCGCTGCCGGCTGTGCCTTTTGAGTAACCTTGGTCGCCAGCATAGCTCGTCATACCTCCAGAAGCGTTGTCATTCAAAATCACAGATTGCTCCGTCTCGTTGAAGTTGCTGACATGACCTTGCTCATCGATACCGCGGGAGAGATATCTTGTGCCAGTTCGGTGCCGCGATCGTCGGGTGATCAAACAAAAGGTTAGGCCATTGCCCTTGATGGAAGTGTTGGTAATGCTCATCATGCCGTACATCACTGGTAGAATGTACGGATCGACGCCTTTCTGAGGACCGGAGGACAATCTGCCAGCTGACTTTCCTAACCGGAAGTCGATCAGTGATGAAGAGATGTGTCGGTTCCAGAAAAAGCGGTCATCAGCACGCTCCCACAAAGGCTCATTGCCATCGCTGTGAGCTTGTCGTTGGAAGCTGTTAGTCAGATCGAACGAGTACGAAAAGTACATTGGTCCATTCTTGAGCAATGTCTTGAGGTAGGTCAAGTAGGTGTCCTCATCTGGATCTCGGACCTGGCGCTCTCGAAGAGGGAGAAACTCGGTCGTGCCAACTTTGTATATCTGATGGCCTTTGAGACGTCCGACGGGCTCCGATTTGGTAATGACAATCACATAGCTGTCTGATACGAATGTTCAGTGGATGAATCTAGGAACCATTGCCAATGCCGCTCTCATACCCAGTCGCAACTTGATGATGCCCAGAATGCCAGAGATGCTCGACACTCGGTGACCGCCGGTAATTTTGCCATCGTTGAGTCGCAAGTCTCCAGATGGTCGATCAACAACTAATGTTGGGGCGTTTGGTGATGATGGCGAGGAGAAGGCGTAATATGTTGCTGACGCGTGGACGTTGATGTCGCGGTATGGCAGAGTTGCACTCATGTTTTCGGGAGTATGTTTGCCCGTCTTGCGCGTGACAGTCTATCCCGGTGATGCGGTTGGAGATGCTTTGGAGATCACGTTGATGAATGTCTCGAGAGCTTCTCCCTGCGACGTCTTGGCTTGTCGTTGTTTCTCAGCCACGAATCCGCCCAATGACGTTGCCAGGAGAGCACGTGCAAGGACAAGGCCGCTTAGGTTGACGGCTTCAACAAGCTGCACAACTTCAACATCCACGAACCACCGATCGACATAGCTACAGCCACAGCACTGCAAGCATCGAGAAAGCAATCAGACAAACCGAATATAGGATCGCCTACACGAAAGACCTTCCACATCACACTATCGACCGGCGATCCCTACACGGCCCAGGAGCGGTCTACAATCAATAGACCAGGCAACGATAATGGCGGCGAGAATGCAGCAGGGTGGACGGCCGAGCGGCGCACGCTTTGCGCAGTTCAAGTTGGTACTGTTGGGTATGATGGACGGCAGGAATACAGCAGGAACACAGGACTGACTGGTCGCAGGCGAGTCTGCCGTCGGAAAGAGCTCACTGGTATTGCGCTTTGTCAAGGTAGGAGGAAGATCAGAACACACTACATGCACTCATGACCTGACATCTGCGCCCAGGATCAATTCGACGACTACAGAGAATCGACCATCGGCGCCGCCTTCCTTACCCAAACTATCGCCCTCGACGAACAGACAACGGTCAAATTTGAAATCTGGGATACGGCAGGACAGGAGCGATACAAGTCACTGGCTCCCATGTACTACAGGAATGCAAACTGTGCGGTAGTTGTATACGACATCACACAAGCAGTAAGATGGTCATACACCAGAGCATACACAGGGGCATCAATAGCTGACTCGCTCAATAGAGCTCACTGGACAAAGCCAAAGCCTGGGTCAAGGAACTGCAACGCCAAGCAAACGAGAATATCATCATTGCGCTCGCAGGAAACAAAGCCGATTTGGTCGCCGAGCAGCCCGACAAGCGCGCTGTACCCACCGCTGATGCCGAAGCATATGCCCGAGAAGCCAATCTACTTTTCTTCGAGACTAGCGCCAAGACCGCGGAGAATGTTAAGGAGTTGTTCACGGCTATTGCGAAGAAGCTCCCGATCGAGCAGGCGAGCCAGCGTGGCATGCGAGGTGCCGCGGGCAGACCTGGTGGTGTCGATTTGGGTTCGAGACAGGATCCGGGCACGACTTCGGGTGGTGGGCCGGGAGGATGCAACTGCTGAGAGAGGCGTGTAGGGGAGAGGTGTTAAGGGACTGGGCAGCAGAGAGCAGCACATGGCAGGATTCGAGAGACGGGACTTGTGGATAATACCAATTTTTCTGAGGATGCCGCTTCTGTTGTAGGGCAGCGGAGCACGGTGGAGGCATGACGGATGGTTCTTTCGGTGGCCATCGTGAGCAGCTCACTTGGCTCGGGTGTCGAGGCGCTTATGTGTGGTGCCTGTAGGTTGCTGAAGTTCAGTGTCGCATCGTCTTAGATCATGATAGCAGATATGAAGGCTTATACAGATTTCTGTGGTCTTCTTCCTTCACAGTCTCTCGCACGAATGATCGAGGAATGATGGACAAGAAGATCTAGACTTCTCGACCCTTGTCATAGCAGGTTCCCTCACATAGCACCGACCAGGAGTTCATCGTGTTCTGGGCCATACTCAGAGCGGAGACAGGTCCGGCCACGCGTGCGACGCCGACGCCGCGTCTATTTTGAGAAACGTCATCGCCAGATGGACATCGCTCGAGCTGAATTAACTCCGATCCCTGCTCTGCATTGGATACATGCGAAACTCAACCGGAGCAAGAAACTCAGCTCCATGAACCAGACGCGATCATCATAAAAATTTGGAGAACCACAGTCTCCTGCTAGACCAAGAATGTCAGCCTCAAGAAGAAGATCACAACGCCTGTCGACAGGGGACAGCACCGAATCGAAGCACAAGCGAGCAGCATCCGGATCCGAACCAGCCAGCCAAGTCACGAAGAAGCCAAAGAAGCACCTGAGTACTCCCAAGAAGAGCCAATACTTCGAACCCGACTCGGACGCCGACGAACTGGCCAAAGACGACTCTCCATCCCCTGTCGAAGACGACTCCTCGGAGTTCGGCGAGGACGCAGCAGTATCCGAAGCATCCGACTCGCCGGGAGACGACGAGGACGAGTACGACAGCGATGCAGACTCAGCTCCGAAGAAACGACGAAGTTCTGCGAAGAGCACTCCAAATTCTGTTCGTGCGCCGGCAGGAGAAACCTATAAACCTGGAGTGACGGTTATCAAGAAACCGAAGGCGAGGCCGGCGGGCAACGTGAATTATGCTGATGAGACGATTCACCCGAATACGTTGTTGTTTTTGAAGGATTTGAAGGCGAATAATAATCGGCCTTGGTTGAAGTGTGAGTTGTCCTTGCGGCCGTCGATCTGAATCTCGTGCATGTCTTGGAAAGTCATCACGCCTTGTTCTATTGTGATGTAACAGACGACACGGTCGTCCGGCATTGGCCCTGTGGACTCCGATGGAGGCACTGTGAGGCGGAGATTGCAACATCGGCCACTTTATGACATGGCTTCGAGTTCGCAGAACGCTCCTGAGAAGAAGCTGCCTTTAAACAACGAGCTAACCCGAGCCACCTTACAGTAAACGATGCAGACTTCCGCCAAGCTGAGAAAGACTGGTAAGTCGACACAGCATCCTCGAGTATCACGAAACCCCATGCGGCTGACCACTGCCAGGCATACCTTCGTCGAGAAGATGACCGAAACATTAAGCGAGATCGATGACACTGTACCCGAACTGCCTGTCAAAGAGTGCGTATTCCTTCCTGACTCGAATATGCTGTACCACGATGCACTCTCGCTAACGTGCATGTACGTGTCAGCGTGGTGAGTGACGAGCATGATGGCGGAATGAGAGCCGTTAGAATTGATTTTATGTTGCACAGGTTTTCCGCATCTACCGCGACGTTCGTACGTACAATCTTGGTCCCTGCATGGGATGTGCAGCAGTGTGGCTAACATGTTGTGTTCAGGCTTCTCCTCCGATCCTACACCTTACAAGGTGAGTAGCGTTTCGAAATACGCAGTTCCTTTGCAGCAGCTGGACGCATCCCTGACGCGTGCCTAAGCCATTTTTCTCCGCCGCATGGTCTCGCGCTGGTCGCAAGTCGCCATATGCGCACTATTATGTCCAGATCGGACCCACGGGCAAAGGCGACAGCTTCGTCGGTAAGTCGCTCAGGTGCCAGCTCGTCTCAGGCATTCAAACGATCGAGCGCAGAGCGCTCGCGACGACCTTGCTCAATGGCTTGTCTACACAATCTGCCTGTCGCCATGTCTTGTACTGGGCTCGGCTCGCTCTCAGCCTCCCACAAAGACCGTGTGTACTGAATCTCGCTCTTTCTAGGCGGCGGCCTGTGGTGTCCCGAAGCTGCAGCCACAGCCGCGATGCGACGAGCGATCGACCGTAACTCCGCTCGATTGAAAGGCGTCCTGGCCGACGAAGCCATGCGAAAGCACTTCCTCGGCGGGAGCAAGACGGACGCGAAGGCGTTGAAAGCTTTCGTCGAGGGCAATAAGAGCAATGCGCTCAAGACTAAGCCGAAGGTATGTTCTCCCCTTGTGTGCGTCGTGATCAGAGCTCGAGCGAGTTCACATCCATCTTTGAACAAGCACATCGCATCGATGATCAATCCATCACCTGCGCCCCATGCGGTGTATCACATCCGTCCTGCGACGGTGACATATCGGATCTACCCCTCTACCCCACCACCTTTCGATCAACCAATGAATCGATTAGACTACGTCTCTGAAGTCAACGGGAATGCTTGCTGCAGGCTGTTAGACCCTGCCGCGATGGAGGGGCGGCTCCCACTCACATTTGTCCCCTGCTAACCTCTCATTTCAATCGATAGGGTTACGACGGCGATCACCCCGATATCGAACTCCTGCGTCTGCGAAATTACACCGTGGGCAAGAAGATCCCCAGCGAGGAACTGCTCGGCGAAGATGGGGCGAAACGAGTCGCAGAGTTGCTGGCTACGTTGAAACCTATGGTGAGTCCAATGTTGTTCCTTTCGCTGTGTGCTTGATGGAGTCTGGTGAGGTTTGACTCGACCCGCTCGTGACAACTCCCAATGGGCAATCGGGCCGTGGCGACCCGGACTGAGGGTCGGTACGGTGTCTCAGATGCTCCGGTGGTTCAAGTTAGGGCGGAAGGCTGGAGACTTTTCAAACCGTCACACGTGGAGCTACGGATACGAAGCGGAGCCTGCTATCGTTTTACTTGTCGGTTGTGCTCGAAGCGATGAAGTGAACAGACGTTGGCGATGTCCACTGGCGTGCCGACAGGTCGACGACGCGACGAACCATGCCGGGATAGACCTGGACGTTGGGCTTCATCGCGACTCTTGGCGGCGACCGGTCTTTGAATCGACGATCCTTCCGTTAATAATCGAGGTCTGAGCTGATGATGGCTGATTTTGCGTGTGAACAGATCACATACTGTAACAGCGTGGTAATGCCTGATGAGGCTGATGAGGAGGAAGAGGACGAGAGTGGCGACGATGAAGATGGTGACGAGGAGGAGGCTTCGGATTGAGGTACAGATTCAACGGTGTTGCGGCTCGTCGGGGCGGTATACAGTATGCTTCACTGTCGACGATGCCCTTCTTGTACCTGGTCGCTTTATGCAGCTTCTGTCATTTCGCTTCGTCGCCAAATCGCGCATACTGTGCGTCCACATCCCTTCTCAGCCTGTGTCACCCGAGATCGTCCAATGCACATCCGCCCTTCCACAACCTCTACGACAAGCCAGCACATCGATGTCTACCTTTGCCAGCGCATACTCTGCATCGCACCTCCAACCACATATACCTCAATGCACCTCCACGAATGTGGTGTCACATCAAGCTCGACGGGAAATCACATGACCGATCACTCATGCGGAGCTCCCTGGAAGCGGGATTCCGACAGCGGGCACACCGCTGCAAGGAAGGGAACGAGCGGTCCGAGAGCGATAGTGCAAGCCAGGGTGGATGCCAGGATCGGAGAGAACGAAATGTCCGCGACATGGAGGTCGACAAGGTTGGCGAATGCATGCCACGACATCGCGTCGTCACCAGGAATAGCCTCCTCTTCGGCTTCTCGGCGAAGTTGTCGCGGCGAGGTCGCTGGCTTGGACGGTGCGTTGTTGGACTTGGACGAGGTACGTACTGCCCTGTACTCCGTACATGAGCTCAAGGTCACAGAGTCAAGATGCATGTTGGACTTGCATAAGCGCTGCCGTCAACGCCCGCCGTCCGGCCGACCCGTCCTTCGCCCGAGGAGTCCTTGCGATCTGTATTTTTGTCGACATCGTGGGGGTGATTGTTGGATTTGCGACAAGCGTAGTCGGATTGCGAGAATTCTTTCCCAGGTGACCCTTGTATTACGAGGTCAGGCTCGTAATTAGCATCGTCGCATTGTGGCTACTGTCCGTTGTATGCTGGTTCATCCGGATGCGACCTTGACCGCTTCCTCGCCAGGTGAGGTGCAGAGAGCGGGAGAGTTTGTGCAGCGGAGAAAGGAAGACCGGTATGAAGTTTGTGAACGGGAGCAACGACCAACCACGTCGGGAGCGTGCCGTTCCCACGTTCTTGCCATTTCTTGACGGATCATTTCGCAACACAACTTCACCTCCTACATCGAATATCTCACATTTGGATCAGCATTGATGATGCACCGCACGCCATCGCAATTGAGACCTCCCTCCGACGAGCATGCATGCAGTAACCTGCAGCTTCTACTAGCCATGCCGCTTTGCCTGCCGATGAGAAACTCACCTGCCACCTCGATGTGGCCTACCCTTGGAACTGCTCGACTGACCTGGCCTGCAGACTGGTACTGTTCGTTGCACCGTGCCTCTCGCGATCTGGAAAACAGTCCGACGCACGATGACGATGCGCGAGCCGCGCTTTAAGGACGTCTCGTCAAACTGGACCATCCTGGACAAGCTCATGTTTGAGGTTGATCGACCTGCAAGCAGGTGTTATATTTACCGAATTTATCATCAGGAGAGGAAGATGCTTTGAAAGAACCGAGTATACACAGCAATCAAGGTTCGGGAGTGGCCTTGCCCTTGTACCCGAGCCTTGTTCATCTCAGCACTTCGTCACACCATCGCTCATCTCACCATGCACGTTGCAAGTCACCTGGCCGATAGCAGCTGCGGCGGGCCTTCGGGCTCCGTGCGGCACAGCACCCAAGTTCAGCCAGCGTTCGCCCACACCCGCAGTATTAGCTGCATCGACTAGCTCCTGCGATTTTGGCCAGTGAAAGCTCGAGCTCCCTCCCCCTTTTCGTTTCACTTTCGTGTAATGGCGATGATTGGTTAGCCTTGAGAAACACGCTTGATTTTCTTGAATCTTCACACACGGCATCGACGGGTCCCGTCAGCGTGAACACTGAGCAATGAACGGCACATCTCCCTCACTTGTCGATCCAATCCAGTGTGTGGAGTGATTGAGACCATCGCACCGGTCTACGCGGACAGGCAAGCCGAAGACGCAGATGCCACAGCCGCCCGATGTGCATACGATTTTACGTGTACAGCACTTCCACCTGCACGCTCGTGCAAGGATGGAGTCACTATTGCATCGGCTGCCACGGCCTCCCTTGCCACGAGGGCTGGGAAAGCCCAAAGTGGGGTGCACGTCGCAAGCAGACACGCAGCGTTGATTGGATTCATGCTTGCATTATTCCGCTGCAGCCAGCACTGGCGTAAGAACGAGTGTGTTCGAGCTGGGCCAATCAGACTGCGTGTCAATGGGCCTCCTGTCTGCGACCGGCTGCTTGAGTTTGCACAAATGCTCCCGATTTTGGCAGGGCTTTCCCAGTCCCAAGATTTTGGAGGAACAGCGGCTATTCCAAAGCCGTCAAGCGCGACCTCGGCAGCAGGTTGGCGAGACGCTAGGGCTTGCGTGTCCACCCTTCTGGGTTCATCGATCTTATGATGATAGCCGTCGCTTGGTACCGGTCAGAACTGGTCGTATACCAGTGTTCGGCATTTTCAGTAATT